>DWON01000377.1:0-34972 GCA_018251015.1 Phocides pigmalion okeechobee | reverse complement strand
GGCGAGCTCTAACGGCTCTACCACCTCTGAGTTATTGTTAACCTAGATTGTTACGTGTAAGTATTGTACTGTAAGCAAAACTTGCTATGAACGGAGGATTCTCCAACCCCTATAACACAGGTGGTCTATACCTAGATTAGGGGTGGGTTTCCCGAAATATTTGTAACTTCTTTGGACAACCTACATGTTTCAATGTAATTTAGTATAAGTTTAGCACAAATAAAGATTTATAATTTACTATTACTATTGACTATTGTGTTTTGTTATCGAAATATAGGGAAAACGGTGCAAGAAAAGATATATTTTCAGAATCAATTACAAAAAATATAGGGCCATTCCGAACTGATGAGGTCATTACGTAAGAAGCAATGACAATAATTATGGCAGCTATTCGAAGGTCTTAAAATGGTACACAGGTTCATGATCCTCAATGGGCATAGCTTGTATTTAAATCACTTTGTGATCTGTTAAAGATCTGTACAAATTAAAAGTTAAAACATAAGAATTACACTTATGGCATCTCCTATGTACAGACTGTTTGAAGTCGAGGATGGAGGCTTTAACTCTTTGATTGCGGCGCTCATATATTACATCCAGTCAGGATTGCTGGAGGCGGCACTAGATTGGAGCTTTTTTCTCCAGACTGGAGATGCGCCGACAATTCACACAAATATTGTATTTATTATTTGATTATTGAAGATTTGTATATACAACAGCTACAAACGCGTTGCGCCAAGTAATACACAGCAGGGTAAGTGTTAGCTGCTTCATTCTTACAGCAGCTCGTAAAAATGTGCCGAACTGAAATTGTATATATTTATATAGTAAGTCTCTCATTTTAAGTGACAATGTATGTTCTATGAGAAATAAAGAATCTTTAAACCAATTCTAAATACTTCTAAAAAATATGAAATTAAAAGACTTTTAAAGCAACAATGTTAAACAGTATGCAGATGACAACTGATTAGATAGTCCCCTTAAGTCACGCTAAAGGTAGGTAGATTCACATAATTCAACAATACAGATCAATGGTCCATGACTCTGATCTTTTAGTGCATTGCAGTTAGAGCTGGTTTTGATTTTGGCCTTTGGACCTCTAACAAGTTTATCTGGTACGAGATGTGACTCAGAGGAAAGGAACAGTTAAGCTTAATCGCAATCATAAGCGACCGCCGAATTAGTGACAAATGTGTCTGCTAGGAACAGCCTTGACTAGCCTAGTGTTTAAGGGCTATTAGATCTATCTATGCTATGATACACTATCAGATTATCTACCCCGTTCTATATAAAAAACTTTTTGTTGCATAGGTTACATATATTTTTGGAAAACCTTGTTCCAAAAAATCTATGTACATTTAATTTTCTCGTCATTTTCGCCGATACAATGCAAATTTGTCTGTCAACGCATCACGTGAAAAACAATGAACCGATTTAAATTTATTTTACTTAGTATCATTGTCTGACTGTTATACTACATCTAGGGGAGACCGTACAAATTATTTTTTACAGCTATAATAAAATTTACTCAGATTTCATGGAAATATTAATGAAAAAAAGGATAGATATGACTTTTAGTTAAATATGTGTGATTTTACACTAACATTGAAGAAGTTGCTAAAATAATTGGTGCACTTTGATCAAATACACACTAATAATAGCGTAATCAATCATCTAAATACATACATAAAAACAGAAAATATGTAACAAATGTGGTTAGTTCTAATGGAAAATTTAATTCACATCGCGTAGACTGAGAAATATTCTTGGAGATTTATGACACACACTTCTTCCATTTCATTTTATTGGTTCTCGATATTTTAATTTAATGTTTGATATCGGCTTATGATAAACCTCTACGTTATACTGAATATTGATTGAAGATTTTTTTAATGTTTGAAGAGTAGCAAACGAACATGCAGTCCATCTGATGTTACATGATCTCTGCAGTCCATGGATATCCACGCCTAACTTCAATGAGGACTTCTCTGGACGTCGAGCATCCATGGATTACTACTCCTGAGGACTGACGTAGCCGCCTCGCTAGTTAGCGTGATTAGCAACCGCATCTCTCCAACCGAAACATAAGAATTGCTCTATTACGGATTATCAGGAAGGCGATGGTACTTCCCTGGTCTAGCTATAGTTCTATGACCAGTGTAAAAAAAATCATTTCATGTACGTCCTAATAATAAACAAATGATTAATATTCAATAACATATAATATACTAGTTTTTACCCGCGGCTTCACCCACATTGAAGCCCGTAAATAAATATCAGAGATCATTGAAGCGAGTAACTAAAACTAAAATTAAAATAATTATAGCATTGCTTATAAGTGAGATAACGAATTAACATGATATATACAAAAATTCAAGACAGTTGAAGCTATAGTAAATAAGATATTCATTTGAAGTCTTTAAAGGTGCTAGATTTTTTAAAAAACAATCATGTCTGCTAAAATATTTTTTCGGAAAAAAAAATTAAAAAGTATCCTATGTCCTTTTTAGTACCTCTAAGAAAATGTATACAAAGATTCATGATAATCAGTTGAGCAGTTTTGGCGTGAAAGCGTAACAAACAAACTTACATTCACATTTATAATATTCATATAAGTATGGATATTTACCTAGAGTAAAGTGATATAATGGATAATTGAATACAAGTGACATTGATTTAAATGTATGAGTGAGAGGACAATATTGTGACTTTTATGACATGCGTGGTAGTTTGTACGCATTCGCATACAAAAAGTGCAGGAAGCAATAACGGTGTTATTGAATGCAACGGTCCGAAGTACTCCGAAGGTGACTTAGTTGAGCACAACAGAATACACCCACACGAAGCAGTAGAAACCAGATGAAACTAATCTTACAAACGTACAAATGCAAATAATATATCTTTTAAGAATAACATCAATGTCAAAACGATTATTGTGAGAAAGAAGAATCCTATTTTGATAATTCGAAAGTTACAGATTGTTTCAGAAGCCTAATTCCATACGCATTCTACATCTTCAAGCTTTTTTAAAAACTGGTAACATACATAATAAAAGCTAAACGGTTGTAAATGATTTCGAAACTCAATATAAACCTTATTGAACAGCTACTTGCTTGATTGAAAACGATACAAATTTAATATTACAATTCATTCGAATATGTAATGCTGCTTCATTTTAACCCCATATATGTGTTTCAAACTAATTTATAAAAAATCATGTAAATGTCCTTTAAAAAATTTCCACATTAGAATATACATATTCTTTCTTAACAATAATTAAAATATAGCAGCAAAATTTCAAAATTCTATGGTCTGATATTGAAGAGCAATTAATGCAAAATACATTTCATCTACTGATTCTTAAAACATTTGCGGAAAATCTACATGTTAATTTCTTTTGGTGATAATTAAGCGATCAGTCTACAATCTGGTTTATAATGATTTACAAAATATATAATCTCTACTTTTTATAGACTAAATTGATTTTCAAATCGTCCGACACTACAATAAAATCTGATATTCCTGCTTGCAATAAATCATAGTGACGTAAAAAGGGTCCGAAACAGGACGTCGCGACTCACGTAGCAACTATCTTGAGACAGGGGTTTCGCGTTACGTCACCATATCGCTCGGGTATAGTGAACAGACTGTGTGGCTCCTAATGTACTATCGACTATGTATACTATATTATATTGAAATTGTGAAGAAATAGACATGATAACAGTCTGGCTGTGTCTGAAGCCCAAGACAGTAGTAAAATAACTTTGTTTTAAGTTTACAACAGTAAAAGAAAACTGAAGGCTGAAACCCCTTTGATAAAAGCAAAAAATGATAGGTATAGAATAGAACTGAATAAAAATCAATTGCAAGCGGCAAGACAAGACCAAGAAATACAGAAGCTTTCCGTGAAAACGATTTCGCCCGAACTAGGTTACCGAGGTAATACTAAAAACAGTCTACGTGGAGCGCGTCGTTCCATATTATAGTTATGTAACACACAGCAGTTCTGTCTAATCAATACGAAAGCACTTCATGTTGTAACAGGGCCAATGTACGAGAAAAACCTAAGAGCGCTCCACTGGAGAGATCAGCTTTAGACCAGTCTTGGCACCGGTCTTTGCTAGCATTCGCATTATTCATAAAATGGCGGATGTATTCATCGAAAGCCGGATAGTGCGAGCTTAATCCATACTTAAATTCAAATATTCATAGCGACCTATCTTAAATACTTGATAAGCCAAATTATATTCTTGTTGGCCGTAACGGCCAATAAATACCATACTATAAGGTTTTAGTAATACGAGAAACTGTACAACGTAACACACGAACTTATTTTGGCAACAGCAGTAGTTTTGTCGAGGAAAAACATGATTTATGTGGCCTAAAAATAGGTTGGAGCAGATTGATAACTGAAGTATTCCTATCTATCTGTAAAGACGAAAATGGAACAGTAAAGTTTCACAAATGTGCAATTAAAACAATTGACATTCATTTTAAAAGGCGAACTGAGTATTTAAAAGGATTTAAGTATAAATACATTGATTCAAATTAGGGTTATAGAATTTTTACTATATATGTGTAAAAAGTGTGTGTCATTTACGAAATTTGAGTACCATACGAGCATAAAGAATACGACAGTTTTATGGGTTTTGGCAATCAACTTGGCACAGGCAAGCTTGAAACTGAATACAGTTGTGTCGAATGTTAACAAAATCATAAAAAATGTTGATACAGCTTTGAAATATCGTTCATCCTAAAATTTGCAAGTCTATGTAATATACAGTTACTGTGTTAATGATGTCATCAGTCTAAATGATATACCTATCATACCGTATTGAAGTTGTAAACCACTAAAATTTAATAAATTACCCTTATATAGTTATACTTACATTGATAATGAGATCATCTGTTTAAATGACATACCTACATGTACAAGTCGGAAACCATTTAAACTTATTAAAACACGGTTACATAATTATATTTACCTTGTACCCTTATACATAACTATGACATTATTTTATAAAGGGAAAAATGTATTATGAGCAGACAGAAGTAACAACACTTTAAAAACATTTTTTAATTCTTGTAAACCCTATAAAAGCTGTTTGAACACGACAAATCCTATTATATCGTGAGAAAGAAAATCAGCAGGAGCGTACTAAGAGCTCGTAAGTTCGTTAAACAACGTAGCCAATAATGCAATAGGGGACGCAATCTCGCTTCCAGAAAGTATGAAGGCAGTATTGACGTGACGTTGATCTAATAAGCCCATTTCTTTACGACCGGTACAATATATAAATAATACAGAAGTGAGGTTCGGGAACTGTGTCAATGAGAGACACGCACGACAGCACAATACCAATCCACGAGATCCATTTTCGTTTGAAGGATCTGAAGCCTAAAATACCCTTGCACGTTTGATAGCACTCGACAACATTCACGTTTATCTCTTATGACCTTTTAAATAGATCGGGGATTAAGTCTTTTTGTTATTTGTATGTTTGAAGTCGTTATCGAATACCTTTCTTTGTACTATTTGAAATTTTGCACCTCACTGGTTACGATACTATAAAAGTGACATTCAAGAAAATAAAATGGTGGTCTTATCAGAATTTAAATAGTGTAAGGTCAATATTAAAATAGTATTGTCAAAACTGCTAGTCGCAATTTGAAACCATAATTAACATTGTCCATAAGATCGGGACAATTACGTTATATTATTTATTTTTAAATTGTATTATATGAAATACAAAAGCACATTTTCGCTATCCGAACATATGTAATGACAGCAATATAGCGTGTCAAAAACACCAAACATCGATGGTAAACAAATAAAAGCACAGGATTTCATAGAACTGTAAAAAAATCGACTTATTTCCAACACAAGTTAAACCTTATTTGCATATAGATTGACAACCTCGCTTTACTATATAAAAGTTTATTGGTGGCTTAATTTTATGATGGACTCTGAAGAAAATAGAATTACTTAAAAACCAGAGAGAATAAACAATTCTATCTATAAAAGTGCAGACAATCAATTTATTTCGAATCTTGCGAACAGATATTGTTTTTATATTTATAAATTCAATTAAAAGATTTCTAGCATTATATAAGTCTTATCGAAATATTATTTTTTGTTCATTACAAGTTACATTTCTCTAAGGGTCAAAAATGACTATTTTCGGGTTCTAAAGTATAAATAACAGATTAAATTTCTTTAAAAACTGACTAAACTAGACAATCATCAAGAAGCGCTACTTTTTTCAATAAGAGCATTGCACATTAACATACTGTTATTGCGAAAAAATCCCTAAAACATTATACCTGACTATTATATCTTGATTCAATAAATTTATTTTTTTGGATATCTTGGAAGCCCATATTTTTTGGTCAATTTGATACAAATTCTTTACTAAAATATTGGGTTCCCATAAAAAGCGGCTAAAACAAATAGTAATTAAGTCCTCACTTAAGTTATGAAATATACAGTCACAGCCACTCCGTTTCCATTATGTGTTACGAGTGAATATCATTGGTCTGTTTTAATTAAATAACAAATATCTGATTACATTACTCAATTAAGTGTAGTAATACAGCTATATACAGAAACAGTAACATGTACGTAATCAGATTAAATTACTAATGAATGACGAAATAAACATTTTATTTAGAGTATCGACGCACCCACCCTTGTGCCGAAATTAATCCTCAAAGTAAACTGACCTTCAATGTCTAATTGGTTCCGCTTGTCCCACGCCGCTCGATTAGATCTTCAGTATCGTTAAAATAGCCCTAATTCACATTATTTATGGAAACGGAATAACATATAAGCATAATTTGTCTCCTGTTAAATATTCATTCCAGGTGATTAATCTTTACCATCAATTGAATGATTCCAAGTAAATAAACAAGGCGTATCATGATTTAGCTGGATCTCAACGGAAAGGTTGTCTATCATCAGTGTAAGTAAATATCACGAAGAATTTACTTACACATTGAAGATACGTGTTTAAATATCCCTCGTTTGAATCCATTATTAAGCTCTATTCTATTTCCGACAAATGTCACGACGAATCACCTTTGCCCTTTCTCGTATAAAACCGAACATTTTAGTCCCGTACCTTGAGATATGGAACGCTAGAGGATGAGTGTGCGTCAATATGGTAGTCCATTAGCTACCAATTTGCCGTTTGATCGTGACAGGAGTAGCAGGACAAACAATTTAGGCCTAATGTATTTTTGATTTCTTATCGAAGAAACTTTAAATGGCTACGTAGTAAATATTTAACAAAGAAATACAAAAACTGGTGAACAGGTCTTCAAAATTTATTTACATTGTTGGAGAAAGGGAAATTATATTATAGCCCCTTTTGTTCCACGATCATTTTATTAGTATTTGACTAAATGGCTGACGCCAGTATTTATATGATCCGACATGTATTGAATTGTTTTATATAGCAATGTTAATATAAGTTATTCATGTAAATTATGTATTTATATAAATGATTCTTAATATTAACTATATTCTTCAGCATTTTATTATGTTAATTTTGTATTAACACAATTCAAATTAATTATTTCACATACTTCTTCTATAGATTTACATATATACATTTATTATTATTACTCGTTGATCCGTTCAAATGTTATTGTTAAAATAATAATAAGGATTAAATCAGCTAGCGGACACCAAAAATAGTACTCGTGAAACTTATTTATTTTGTCTAACTCGACTACTTTCTAGAACACAATTTTCACCCTTTATATCTATGAAAGTTCATAAAGGATTAACTTAATCCCATCTCCAAATATTCAGTAATTCCAACATCTGTCCCCTTTCAGATAAGGGATGAATGACTACAAAAACACTTTGGGTGGCTTTGAACTTCATTGAATATTCAACATGGAATGCTTCAGCTTCTTGTTGGAAATGCTGATTCCAGTTGCAGTCTATTGTCTACAGTGAGGAATCTTTATTCATATTTCACTTTAATACTTTTAAAGGTAATAGAACTCCATTCGCTCGTTACCAATTCGTCGCTATTTCAGCTACAGCAGTTGTGACGTAAAATGTGCTAGTTCGATAGAGAGGTAAGTAAAATATGCTTAAATTGAGGGTTAAAGACTCAAACTGACAGAATAGACAAATTTTCTAACGACCTAAAGTAGAAGAAAAAGTTTTATTCTTCAGGCATACAGGCAATTTAAATTGCTTGTAGCCCATCTAAAGCGACCAATAAACCTAGTGAAAATAATAGAGTCGAGTTAACGTTATTGGAAATCAAATATAAGACATTTTCCAGACTTTCCGTTGGGGCGGCGAGCAGAAATTGGTAGCAGTTTGGCGCCACTGCACGTAACTCTTGAAACATGCGACCGGATCGATGGTGACCCCTTTACCGACCGATGCACCGAGCTGTGACTGCCCGGGAAAATCGCTTCGCGGTCTTTATTCTTGCTTTTTCCAACATAAAAATCTTTTTCTATTTAAAAAAGCTTATTTCGCTATTCTGTTACAAATTTAAAAGTTATCTGCGGCACCCTAGGGCTCTAGAAACCAGACTTGACACAATTTATACTAGCCATTCATTGTACACCAGTGGTTACTGGAGTTACAGTCGTATTGATTATTTTTAAGTAGCTTTGTGTGCTTGCGGTATACATGATCATTAGTATATTTAACTGCAAAATATAACGAATCCGTACTATTTACGGCCTCAAAATGTTAATTTCCAGTTTTAGGCAGGCAAGCACGTTTCAGCATAATTGTTACATTACCTTAAATTTACATACGCCGACATTTCATGCACTAATACGTTTTAAAAGTTAACACAATTTTATGTAGGCAAGAGATACATACTTAATTTAGTACATTGTCTGAACATATTACACTTTTTATAGGGTAATAATGGCTCGTATTTTCCCCTTACGAATTTAATTTATGTCTTATTTTCTGCAAGTTGTGTTACTGGTGAGCGAAATGGAATTCTACGTACAATTTCCATTTATTTATTGTTCAACTCGCGGGTAACACAAAACTGGAATACGTAGAAGTAACGAGCATGAGGCGATATCGCTAACTCATTTTGCGAATTCAGTTTCTTGTTTTGATCAATGTACGAAGTATTTCAATATATTTTTATCATTGTATATATCATATCCCTGTTTAGTGTTTATATAATATCTTACCATTTTACCAGCGGGACTATTTAGTGTCTTACTATTGTGTTACAAGAATATATGTGATGTCGTGGTTACCGGCTTCATTCCCAAGAGAAAGGGATCGCCTCAGCTCTTAGGAGTATCTGCGTGTATTCAAACTACCTCCAATGGGATTTCAGTCCTGTTCAAGGTTGTATGCGGATATCCATGGCCTACATCGACTACTTAACGTCAGGTGGTCTGCATGCTCATTTGCTACTCACACATTGCTTACTCCCATAAAAAATACCATAGAAATATTTAACATAAATTACCATTACATTACATTTTTATGAGTCAGGAAACTATAATATTAAAGCCATTGTCGCATTTAGATTGCATGAAAAAGGTAGATAGTGTCACAAATCTGCACTATAAAGACAACAATAGAAAAACAGGTTTAAATGAAACAGGCCTTATTCCTGTTTTTGTTAAAAAAGCATTTAAATATAAAACGAAAACACAAATAATATTCATGATTATTTATCTTATATTCGCTTCAGTATGAGATGAAATAAAATGAATATAAATGTTACATTAATAGTAAACGAAATTGGCGTCCACGTGGAGTAAAGTGAACTCTGCCGACCATGGCCTAAATAGATACCTCAAATATACATGGATGGAGCAGATATGATAGAAAACGATCCTTTCAAAAATGCGTGGCTACTCCTGAGGACTCATAGTTGCAGTTTCTACCTTTACCAAATCCTACGTAAAGGTTAGAACTGTAGTTCGACCTGGGAGGTACCACCGCCGCTCTCATAATCCGCCATAAAGTATTACTTGTGTTTCGGTTAGAGAGGTGCGATTGTCCGCTACTCTTTGAAACGAGGCAACCATCTTAGTCCTCAGGAGTAGCAACGTATCTACATTCGAGATCAGTTACAATTTCGGTCGTATTTGTGGTTATACGTGGATCTCTATGGGCTACGACTACTTAACATCAGGTTGTTTACATGCTCGTTTGCTACTCTTCTCAGATAAAAAAACCTAAAATGTAAGGCAAAACGGCGTATGTACTCAGTTAATAATTGTAATTACATTACACCATAGGAAGCAGAAATAACTTTGTAGAGAGATATGTATCTATTAAAAATTAATTATCACTTGTTTTAACGGTAAATCTGAATATAAGTACGTAGAATCAGAACCCAGGTTGGCCGAAGTACCGAAAACCTGTTTAGATGGGGATTCTTGGACGACTTGAGTCTGAAGTGTGTGTGTGTGGTGTTGACCCACAATGAGACACTTAGGATCTTGCCCTTCCTGTCCAGCATGATGCAGGATTTGACGGGAGCGACTAACAGTTCAGTAGCTGTGTCTGAACACTGGACCGACACAGTGTAGACTATCATCGACACGCTAAGAAGTGCGTATAGGGATCGTAGAGAGATTTCAGCGTAGAGGCAATAATGAGTTGATGATGAATCACTATAACATCAATAATTTGTTAAAGTCATAAGTTTATAAATACGTACGTTCAATCGTAGATTAACTTGTAAATCTTTATAGAGAAGACCGATATACCGATCAATGAACGAGTAATTTGAAACCTTCATCTTTATTATTATCTCATTAATTTCTCATTGATGGGCTGGAGTTTCTCCTCAAGCTCTAGTCTGATTGACGACTTCACACAACTTTGAGAATATTATTTGGAGACTTCTGGCATAAAGGTTTCTTTTACCGTTAAAACACGTGACCTTTATTTTTTCATACGAAAATAATACGGATCAATCAGAACTATACGCTCGGTATTCGAACACCGAACTTCTAATGTGGGCCACATTAGAAGTTCGGTGTTCCAAAATTCAAAAGATTGAGTTACATTTGCTTGACATTAATTTCACTGTAATAAATTAAAGGTACCTACTTAAGTACGTCTGCAATTAGATTTCCAGAGCTACTGTACCAAATCATGATCGTTCTGTTCCTAGGTGAAGAAAATCTAGATTTTATTTTCATAGACTTTAATTTATATATTACCTTCAAGTTCCTGTAAACGACTTTGTTCATTATGCTTTATTTCCCTGATGTTCTAATTCTTAAAGAGAGCAAAGAGTTTTCATGTCTTATGTTAATATTTGATATATAAGAAAATAGGAGGTGATTAATGTTATTTTTTATGAAATTTATTTTATATTGTAATGCTTCTCTCTTCACTTCACGATATTCGAGGTATAGCACTTTGGAATCAAAACATTAAATCTCCTGGGATTGGGATTTAACAAAGTCACATAAAATAAAATTCGCAATTTTAAATGGATATAAGTTTTTTATTTGTAGGCTGATTGAAATGAAACAAATTGTAATGTAAATCTCACTGCAATATACTATTCCAAGCCGCACCTAAATCGGTTAAGCCGTTTTTGAGATTTCCTTACACAAACTAATAGAAACTACCGCTTTAGTTTTAGGTTCTATTACGTTTGTAAAGACCGCTAATAATAGTTTTCTCATATATCTTCCATTTACATATGGAGATCAGTTATAATAGCATTATTTGTATGGGAATTTGCTTTATAATTACAATGGCATTTCAAGTTATAAGCCAGTAGAATTATAGTATCTAGACTTAACAATTTTCTATAAAACACCATCAAAGTCAAACACATTGCACTGAAAAATACACTGCTTAGTTACAATGTATCTCCTTAATGCGCTCATCCATTGTATTAAACGCTCCAAATAATTTAAATTACAAAAACGAAAGAGGTTTTTGTAATTGCTGCCATCCGCATGGACCTGGTTCGATATTATACTATCTTATATACTTATTAAGATAATGTTGTTCTTTGTCATTTATACAAAAAACATGCATAATGCGAAAAGCAAATGAACATGCACTCCGTGTGACATTTATAGCGAACTGAAAAATCGTCTTACCTATCGATCTACCATGGGTTGCTATTCCTAAGGATTTACAATTAGATGGGACGGCTAGATAAAGTGAATCCGCTCTATCGCACCCTTCAAACCGGAACACAGTAGCTACATTAAGAAATAGGCGTGAGGATGAGCCAAAATGTTTTTCATTTATCGACACAACGCCGCAGTTACGACACATAACGCCGCAAGTCATCGACACAGTTTTTAACAGCGCAATGTTACCAGTGCAGATTTTTGTACTTATGACACATTTACAGATTAAAATCCATGATGATAAAACGTTTTTATTACAGGAACGTAGAGCGTTTGTACAAAAAGTGAAAGTAATATCCACGTACACAATGATTTCGCAATGTTCCAGAGGATTATGGGATAATAATACTCTAAGGGCGTGGTCCTTTGTGCTCATTTTTTTATTTATATATAAAAGGTTATGGGCGAAAGAAAACGACAACAAGTCGTCGTGGAGTGGAATGAAGGAGTACTGTTTTCTTTTATACAGAAGAAAGATAAGTAACTTGGCCTCAATATTTCCTTCCCTTGGCTTCGTCTTGGCTGTCATCCATATTTCACTAAATCAGTGCTTGGCATATTCTTTGATATTAGAAAAGCTTGCACCATAAACTATGTTTAAACAATGATATACGACGAATGAAATATTTTTTTTGTCACCAGTAGACATCTTGCGACGAAAGACCGGTAACCCTCGTAGTTATTAAACTGAAATTGTTTCAGATTCCTCATTAATCAATCTAAAAAAAACACTTAACTCTTTGATTTTATGTAGTCTACATATTACAACAATTGTGCACTTAAATTTCAGTTAGAACCGGATAAACGCCAGAGTAGACTTACATTATTATTATTATTATTATTATTGGAGCTTATTTGGAACACATACATATTTTCACATTTGTGAATATGCTATTATTTTTTGAAACAGAACACTGCATTACCTATTCCATCATTTTGAAACTTTATCATTTGTTGACTTGAATAAGTATTCGCTTCCAGACCGTTTCAGATTTTTTACAAAAACTTACTGCAATAAATTCTCATTCTCGTTTCCTAGTTCAGCAATGCATAAAGTTCAAGAATAAAAGTTAATTAGAAACGGTCTCGAGTGCTCCATTTGTGCAAAGTGCAACAAAAATACGTTACTTTTAAGTAAACATGGAAATATAAATGTGAAAGATAAGTTGCAGCGGAAATTAAGAAAATGCGCTCGCCAATGCGCTTTCGATGGAATACGAAGACTATCGGGATGCATTATAAGAATATAGAATAGACAGACGTTACACGACTGTTCTTTAGGAATAGATGCTTTGCGCTCCAACTTTAACGTATTTACTACTTAAAACATTTTAAATATAAAGCCCGCTTAGCTCCAGGTTTTTGTATTTATAAGACTTTTAGACTATTTTTATTATGAGACGTAATTGGAACGTCTAGACTCTAGCATGTTCATGTGACAGACAATTTTCATTTTTACATGATTGACCAATTTTACTCAATTTCAGTAGGTCATGTAAGAATTATAGTAAAAGAATTGATTACACAAACAAAACACTATATTCCTTCTGTCCGAAATTACCCAAAACATTGTAAACCTCTTGTAGGATAAAACAGACAATTTATTGTACTACTAGAACTGTTACAAGATGTATTGTATAATATATGCACAAATGTACAAGTTAAATAAGATATAGCGCTAAGCGTGTTATTATATTCTAGTAACTAGGTCATTTCAGCCGCATGTATCTATATTAGAATGAGTTTCAGTTTATTCAAAGTAAGTAATTGAAAATCAATACGTATTTAATGAAAATGGGTAAGTGCGAAAGAAAAGTGCTGCGCTGTATCATCAGGAAACCAATTACGTTCGCTTGTTTATTTAAATGAAAACCATTTGATTCGGTGAAGTATAGCCTGTACTGAAATACGTAGACTCGAGTTTCTTTTCAACGATCTCCGCTCAATATCAAGGGTATATACAACTAGGCTTATATCTGAAGCTCCGACGGAGGCAGCTTTTTAACCCTCGAAATATATTCGTTGTCGTCGGGCGACTTATCTAAGGAAGAATACCGCACGCAATGTATTACGTAACCTCAAACTTACAGGTTACTGTGGCCTTACCACCGCATTATATAATAACACAATAGTCTGGCAAACGTATATGTACATTAACTATTTTGCTAATGCTTGCAGCTGTGATATGAATCCTAGTAAGTTCTCCCTTAAACATCTACAGAATATTTGTAGTTGACTAAACCGATGGGAAAAAGATGGTTGAACTTTTAGTTGATGGATTATGGCACATTTGCTAGACATTTTTTCTATTAAATCTTTGTGGATTCTGGTTTAGATTATGTATTATTATAGTGATAACAAATCGCAAGGGGACAAGTAAATATTCGTCATATCAAGTAATTCGTTAAACTGAGATTTGTCTAAATTTGTTATTAAGAGGTAAAAACATAGTTTTATTCGCGAAACCCGTCGCGACTGAATCACATATTTTGGGATTAAGAGTCATATATTGGTGGGAACGTTATGTAGAACGTAATTAGAGGTATTAATACTATTTTTTGATAGTTGTAAATTCGTTATAAAGAGGTTGTTCGCAAAAAAAGTTCGTAATGTAAAGGGATATTTTACATTGACTCTTATGGACAATTCAAGGGGATTACAAAGAATTTGTTAAACTGAGAAAATCGTTATATTGAGGTATGTTATATTAAGGTTGCACTGTAATACGTATTAGTCCAACTTGCTTCTCTTTACGTTAAATATGAATTGGGAGACATTATATTTTGAATCGCTAACAGAGGTCCGTCAAAATGAAAAGCAGTCGCTCAACGTGAAGTGTCTGTTTTTCTATTACGAATATAAACTTAGAAAAAGTAGTATTTCTAATAATATTAATTCAAGACTTGTATCGTTAGGCATTTAAAAAGTTACAAGTCATGACATTCATTTTCAAGTAATTTTAATTCATCCAGCAAAATTTCCGGCAATATTTTCATGTAAAGGACGACCTTCAAACTTTATGCCTTAATGGTCCTCTCGCCGCAGAAAACTCTGCCCCTGAGAGATTCTGTTCTAAAGTGGCACTCGTTATGTTCCCACAGACAATATCAAACGGGGCAGACCACAGTGATATATAAATATTCCAACATTTAAACTTACATAACAATTGATTTACCAAATTACAGACCATCGAATGGTCAATCTGTAACTCTTAATATTTCTATTTTAATTTTAACCTGTCTATTATAGAAAGACTAAAGTTGTATTAACTCTTTAAAAATATTTTTTCTCGGTTATTCTTTGTAATATCATATAAATCTTAATGTTTTTTTTTAAATTGATATTATGTATTTCTTTAGTACTTCCATTCATCAAACAAATATTCTTTACTAATATTTTCGTAGCTCGTCAACAGCACGAAGGCAAGGTGAAATACAATAATAACTGTGTAAACAATATTGAAATAATTCAAGATCAATGTATAATTAATAAAAAATCATATCAAAAAGTACTACACTATAAAATAACTAAATCGCAAAATCAGATAAAGAGGAATTATCCTAAAGCAAAATCGCTCCGGGTAAGTTAGCGAAGAAGATTATTAAATTAACAATGGTCTACTTTGTCGCTGAACTAACGAGGTGGCCGACTTGGATGCAATTAAAGCGGCTCAAGACGAGCCCGGCACAACGGCTGGTTCAGGCACTCCTGAATATCCTCATTACTACGGAGTTACACAACCTTTGTCACCGCGGTCGATAGTTGTTTAGCTCAGCGGTTCTTAACCGGCATTTGCAAACCCATTTGTAAAGATTTCGCAAATCCATTTATAAATACAGAAAAAAAAAAATTAATAAGCCCTTATGCAAAATGTAAAAAGTTATTTTATCGCTGATAAAAAATAGCACGCAGACATTCAAAAAAATACATTTATTCTAAAAATACAAGTGCCTGAAAAGGTAAAAATAACAAAAGGGAAATTGACATCGCAAACAGGAATTGGATTGTTAATATGAGTAGGTATTTCATTATTAATTAACCTATATTCAGTTGGTTCTCCGTCACTCCTAAATAATGTCCACTTTACGAGCAAGTGACACGAACTATTTCAGACATTTGTTCGATTCCTAACAAAATATACAACCGCCGCTACATGTCGACCGGGGGCTATCACTTGGAATTTTCCATTTCCATATAGATAGATAAATAAGGAAAAATAGGTACCATTCTCTCTTTAAGCGAACTGGTGTTGCTTTAAAATAGCAAAAGGTAGAGCGATATTGCTTCCCCATTCAAGTAACGATGAGTTCTAACTTAAAACTTCTTTAGGTATTGCTCCCCTTTTTCTGTGATAAGCGAAATTTAATAGCAAAATAATTAGTTACGACAACAATAACGAGCTGCTTTACTTTGTTCACTTCGCCTAATAAATCCATTAAAAAGATATTTACGAAAGAAACAGCTTTTATGGCGAACTCTTAGCTGAGCTCTTAAAAGTGAACTATAATTCCATATAATGCACGTTTTCTTGCAGTTAAGGATCGAATAGGGTATGCAGAAGGTTAAGAAACGCTGCCCTAGTTGCCACCCACGGTAGCGCGTCCAGTGATACGAGGACACGCTCTCATTCCCGACATCCTACGGAAGTGCGACCACTTGCGTCAGCGTGCAGGACCTTAGTTTGCCGTAGACGATCTGTCAGACGATTGCAAGCAAGATATATTGCCAGAGTTGCAAATGGCTCTAACCTTCGTTCGTACACGATTAGCGATACCTTTGAGAAATGTTGCCGCTAGTTCACTATACTTTGCTACGCTCAAATATAACACATTAATGTATTTTTAATATCGATCAAGCTTTATGGCTTCCAGTTAGTAGATAGTAACAAAACTTTTTCAATTCTTGCTTTAGGTCACGCTATCTTTGTTCTAAATCTGCGGTTGAAAAGTTTAAAGCTAAAACTTTAATAGTATCGTAAACCTGCCAGTATTTGAAACTCCTTCAGTTACGTAATACTTTTGTTACATAACACTGCCGTATGTAATGCTATCTACAGGTTGCAATATTTCTATTATTTCCTCAATGGTAACTAACACTATGGTATTTAAATACAGTTCCATTGAGAATTTTGTGTTTCGAGAAACAAAAATACCCTTTCCAGAATAGAGAAAAAACCAGAACCAAGAACCAGAACCAGAATCCAGAATACAGAAAAAATCAAATAGATCTTTTTCGTCTATTAAAAAACATAACGGTATTTTTCTGAGCAGATGTTTAAGATGTTCGTATAAATTGAACAGAGACTATCTTGCCCAGTCTATCAAGCAACTGATGATTGAGTTAGTTGAGAGATAAAACGGAAGGTGGAAGACTAAATGAAAATGAAGAGATAAATTAAATACTGGAAGCAGAAAAGCGCAAGTTCTTCTTAGATATTACATTAAAGAAAAGATCAATTATTCGATGAATAGTGATCAAAGGATAGAATAGAATGAGAAGTGATGTGAATAAGTACAAAATATACGGAGGTTGATATAAGACTCATTGGTAATTCAATCAGATGCACATTCATAGGGATTATGTGAATTATACAAAAGTTGGGATGGGCCAGTAAGGTCGCAACTATTCACGTAATCATGTTGTATCGATTGAAGTCATGATGAAGCAGTATCGTTGTTATATGAAAATCTCGAGCATCGGTATTGCTAGGTCGATTTTATGGGCAGTTTATTTTAGATCGAAGCCAGCTGTTATATAAGGCGCTTTTAGGATCTAAGTAATCAATCGTCTACGTCGGTTTTTATTGATTTTGGTCCTATCAAGAACCACAATATAAATTCATATTGCTTTAGCATATAAGATAACGATGAACATATAAAGTAATATAAAAGTAAATTTCATGGTTCGGATTAAAATAAGGAAGAATCGGGAACATTGGCAGATGACCGGAAATCCTGAAATGCCCCAAATTTCTGCTCTTCTCTTGCGTACAAGTACTGTTATGTTACTTAATCAAAATATGACTAAAAGGTTTGCTTTCATAGCATCGGTTTTAACCAATGACCGTCAAATATATCACACACTTAGGACTCGTTCTGCATAGTCTATTAGGAAGATTATCTATCAAGAAGTGAGTAATATATTTTTATTAAAAAAACTATGTGTTATGTAGTTACAGCTGTGTACAACCGTCCAATACGAACCAAATCGTTCTTATTGGACATGAAGAACCATGGATATTTCCTGAGGCACAAAAATCTGGAAAATGGTATCCTAAAATCTGAGTGCCACAAACCACAGTCGGTAGAGCGATCTGTGGAGTATTTTTCCTACAGTAACCTTGGGCAGAGATAAGTTCGTCTTGGACCGTGCTGCGTCCTCTGACTCAAATGCGGATGCGTTCAATTGTCGCGCTGGCCGTTATCGAACCGCGCTAAACACCAACGCAAGGCTGCATTAGAATTATTTTGCAAAGGTTTGTTTTATTATATTATGCAGTAAATATATAAAGTCAACAATATTTAATGAAAAAATATACATATCGCTAAAAATCATATTGTATACATGTGAAGACTATTGCACAAAGACCTATTTTATTTTTGATAAAAACCTGCTGTTGCCCTTATATTTTTATATCAAAAATTGGTCTAAGAGCTCATTCCGCGATACATGGTCATTATAAGGTTTTGTTACAGACATAAGGCATTATCACTTGAGGAAAATCTCATTTTGATTATACTTATATAGTAAATTCACTTTATTGTATCAGAGAAAGAAATGAGTTGGTAGGATTGAACCATGTTAGTTATACGTTAAACAGGTTGGCGACATTCGACTATCCAAGATTACACTTGCAATATAATGACCAATATAGAAATCAGAAAACCATAAGACATGTTTGTTCTATATTGAATGGTCATACACAATCTTTGCTGGATGTTATAAAATTGCAAAGTGTAAATTATAATAATTAATGTAATATAAAAATTACATCATTTATATTACATGAGTAAATGCTGTATTATAGTACTTATCTCGACGGATGTTAGTGTGGTTGTTATATCATTTTATGAATCTAATAAAACTTGTCTATTAACATAAACATGCACAAGCACATAACATAAACAAGCTTGGTAACCTAGGTTTCTACAGATCATAGACCTTCATTAATTAGGGACTGATAATACTCTAATTAATGTAATTTGTAATTGACAGTAAAAACCACGAGTTGATACACAATATAACTGATTAAAACCACAAACTATATTTAAAAATAACCTATGGATATTCTTTGTTCCACAGCTCATTATCATAACAAATTCTGGATAACTTTCAGACATTATTTATTAAGAGAAGTTTCTTTGTTAAATAATCAACATACAAAAAGAATGATTGCATAATAGAATCAGAGTATCTTGTCAGTATTAGTTTAAGTCCTATCTTAAGAAAAAGCTGGTTAGATTTATATATTTTTAGATATATTTAGATAAAAGGTGGACATAGTCTGAATTTCAACTGGTTGTAAGACTGAATGTGGCGCATAGCACTAACAATGTACTTTAAAGTTACAAATATAACATGAATGTGTTCTTCTGAAAGAAAAAGAACTGACAAAAAGAGAGAGAAATATGATGGATGGATGTTTTGAGCCAAAAAACAGAAATCCTTTTGAAATTGGGTGTACTATTCATATATCTTTAAACTTTGGTCACAAAAATGTTTGTATGCATTCATAAAACATATACTTATATATGTCAATTGTTTCCTTAATATAGGTGAACTTCTTTGACCTGGCAGATTTGTATTGTGATATAACAGATACATTGCTTATGTGCAAAAAACAAGGAAAGTCCAACATTTGTAGTCACTACAAACTGCTGGACGCCAGTTGCATTTGGTAAGTACTTCTGATGCATCTTCTGATGGACATTGTTTAGTTAAACTAGTCTATTGTGGCTATTTTAATTACAGATATAAAGCCCGACATGGCTAGTGTAATTTACACACCTTACCATTCATTTATGGTAGCTTAGATATTCAACTAGGTAATGTTACCTGAAATGCATATTCAAACTAGAAACTTAGATCCAGTATATTACTTTAAGGACTTTTCTATGTTGGTGGTGTATTTCTTTTTATTCTATTTAAGCTTATCAAATAACTTTTAATATGAGTAGATGAACACTTGTTTCTATGTACAAATTAAGTTTCTAGGGGAAATTGGATTCCTTCCAGTTACATAAGGTTACATAAGGTTACATAATCAGGGAACAAAAGATTTGTTAAATCATACAGTGAAGACTGTAATGGTCAAAAGTATTCTATTAGCCAAACCTCCTATATTTAAATGTTTATAATATGTAATAAAAATCATTTTCTTATAAGGAATTATACTGCTAATTAGAATGAAGAGATATAATCATTCTAAATTAGTATTAAGATTTCTCATGATGTATGTATATCTCCCTACTAATGTTATACACAGGCAGCAATATTAGGGGAAGTTACAATGAAGTATTAAGTACAATCGCAATTAGACGCCCAAGAATTCATTTATATTATTAGACAGATACTTTGTATATTATTGTAGATAATTTCACCTACAAATGAATCAATAAATCAATGCGCGGCACTAAAATGAAATGCCGCGTGAAATTTTCAAATGATTACTGGATTTTATTGATTTTTAAACAATATTTTGCATTTCTAGATATTTTCCGAAAAAAAATGGTAATATCGCGAACGAATACTTGGTGTAGTTAAACGTTTTTCATTCAAAACAACTGTAAAATCATTAAAAACTAAATACGTTTTCAACAAAGTCTCAGGGCGTGGCCTTTTAGGCGTTTTCCTAATTATTTCAATAAAATTTGTACTTTCATGACCTAGCTCGACATAGAAAACTGATTGGTTTACAAATGTACCCGGCTTACAGTCAAGATAAGATAAAATAACAAGAGTATTAGATTAAAAAATATATACTCACATCCAGAGATTCCTTAGACGCCATCTTTCACACACAATTTGACGTTTAAAAATTGAGTTTGACGTTTTGTGCCAGATAATTCTCAAAATCAATAAGATTCCGTTGGTATACCAATAAAAATATTTATGCACAGATATAAAATATACTATTTTGCCTGTGATTGAATGTATAATTTAAAATGGTTAATATGTTACTTAAATAAATAATTTATGTGCCTTTAATATTCCAATTGTAATAATATTTATAATATGTTAAAATCATAATTATCATGGATAATTAAAGGTGGTAGAGCCGTTAGAGCTCGCCCGGGGCGGTACCACGGACCACCGCCACCCTCACACATTATTGCGGGCGACCACCTTAGTCCTCAAGAGTAGGAACGCATCGCGTCCACCCTTAAATAGAACTTCTTTTCTATTTGAGATTGGACGTGGTTGTCCATGGGCTGCAGTGACCACTTAACATCAAGTGGCCTGCATGCCCGTCTCTTACTCTTTCACAATAAAAAAATATATTCTTTTCACATTTTAAGATATTTTTCTTAAGTCCTTAATCATAATATATAATAAAGTAGTTGGTTTCGGAAATCACGAATCCGCTGTCAATTAACATCTCAATCTCCTCACAAAAATCTGGCATACCCAGTACACTTTGGATAGGAACTTAATAGGCTAGTAGGCTGTTTTGCTGTCTGTCAATGTCGTTACGTCAAGTCAACTCGGTTAACTGATATTTATGGATGAACTATGGTCAACCGGGCCGCGTCAAGTAAAGTCGCTATTTGTCAGTTCAGTTTTAATAAAATGAAATTGAAATAATAGATAACTGTAGTTATAGGCAATTTATTGCACGTCGCCGTGTAAATATAGATACTTTGTTTTATACGTTATATTTAGGTTTGTTTTATTGTTCAAATGTGGATCGTAATAATCTTAAAAAAACAGAAAGTAAATTGCCCACCTATAATATCAATATGCTTATGGACGATTATCTTTTTGTGTTTAGCCCCAAATAAACAATACTAGGTGCAAAGCAAACACAAATATCGTGTAAGTATTAATATCATTATCTCTTAATTAACTTTTGAACACTAAGAGAGAGATTATAGTGTTATAAAACAAATAAAAAAAGGTTTGCCGGTTTAGTAATATAATTAGTTTTTCATCTACTTTAATACTCCAATAAACATTACGTATATAACCTTGTTACTAATTTTTTCTGATATTCGTGCTTGAATATAATTATGATTTATACATATATGCAGTATATTTATATGAATGTACGTCATATGTACCTTTATTATTTCAAACAACAATTTTAATTATTTTTTGTAGTTTTGTCCAATTTGTTGTTACAATTGTATATTACAAGGGAACTTTGATGAACAGAACTTCCACCACTGCCACATCTATATTCTCTTTATACCATCCCAGCACTGCTACTGTGGTGTAGGTAGGGTAGGTAGCTGTATGTTGCAGGGTACATCAATCAGATTTACTCAGTTGAAGAGTTTCATTTTTATACTCAGGAGTAGTAAAGCACTTTGATCTACTTTAGTTGTGAGTAGTGTTGAATATTAAATGGATACAATCAAGTCTTAAGAGTTGATACAAAAAACAAATGAATATATAAATGAAAAAGCTATCTGTTCTATATTATTTTTTTATTTATATCCAGGTTTCAAAAAACAACAATATGAGAATAAGAAGATTGTCCACTTTTTTTTGGGCAACATGTATAGTTGTATTCATATTAATTCTGTATGTAATGACAGATTTGAGTTTCAAGTTGCCAAGTATCAAACCGGCTATGGTTGAACTTGATGATGTAAGTATAATTGTTTCCATATTATATATAATCTTAATGTTATATAGATGCAAATCATTGTCTCTTTATTTGTTTATGTTTTATTTGAGGGGAAAATGATGTAGCTACCTCAAATTTTGTACAGTGTGCCTGTAGCTGTGGTCACATTATAGGCTTATGCTTTTAATCTAATGTCATAGTAGAATATTTTATTATAACCACGGTTAAATGGCTAAGTTCAAGATTATGTCTGTTGTATGTTTAGTCATAAAAATGAATGTTGCCTGTGCTGCAAATGATTGGGAATTGTAATTAATTGCGAGTACCTGGTAAATAATAAAAGTCAGTCTAATTATTATCATTATATCTTACTGCTGAACAGTGACCTTAAATAATTATACTTAAAATAAGATTATATTTAAGCAAAATATTCCAAATACATACAGTTTATAACAGGCATTTATGTTTTAAGGCAATTCTTTAGGTAATGCTCATATAATATAAACTACCAATTACATTATGAGGTTAGCTTTATGTATGAAATCAGTTTCTGTTATCTCAAAGATATGATAGGATAAAACATTGATGTCAACAACTTAATTATATACATATATAATATAAGCAAATGAATAGTATTTTTCTATTTCTCTAGCCAATAACTGAGATGGTGGATAACTGATATCCTGCTTGTAAAGTAAAAGAAATATTAAGATGTAGTATATTGTAATATTCACAATTTTTACTAGCTTCCCAGGTCTAGTGGTTAATTACCCTGATTGCTAAGGTGGAGGTTGCGCACTTGCTTCTTAAAATAACATATTTTTTGTAATTAGACTGGTGAGCATGAGTATCTTTTCAGACTCTGGCTGTAAAATATCTATGACATGGTCCCTTTTTTTTGCGAAAGAGTAAGAAACGGGCATGCAGGCAACCTGGTGTTAAGTCGTCACTGCAACCCATGGACAACCACGTCCAATCTCAAATAGAACAGATGTTCTATTTAAGGATGGACTCGGATGCATGCGTTCCTACTCTTGAGGGGTAACATGGTCGCCTCTAATAATGTGTATCTGGCAACCACAGCTCCCCAACCGAAACACAATACATGAAGAACATGTTGCTTTAAGGAAAGTTATTTGGGTGGCGGTGGTACCACCCCGGGCGAGCTCTAACGGCTCTACCACCTTTCAAAGACTATAGAAAAGTGTCAACTTGTTTGTGATCAGGCCATGAAAAAGTACAAGTTCTTGGTGGATTTGCTTCACAAGAATCTGGAGAAATAATTTCCACCATCTTTGTAGGTATTATGAAAGATGATTTACTTTGACTTTTGCTCATATCATATAAAACTATGTACAATGCTAATTAGTTTACGGATTGAAATATAATAAATTATCTAATAATCTCTATCAAATTTTCTGTTTGCTGCAGAATAAATGGTCATCATTTGAATCTAAGTTACGACACATAGAGAACGAGCTAAATCAGCATCATGTAGTGGTCGGCGAAATCAAGGATGCCATGGACCAGATTGCAGAACAAAGTCAAGAGTACCATCCCCCACAGAAAAGGCCAAAGAAACTTTTCAAGGAGTCTAAGCAGAGAGAATTCAAAGTTGTTGGTGATGAACCACCAAGGATGCATCTTAAGCTTAATATGTCCACATGCCCCATACAGCAGACTACGTCGAAGACTGATGTCCAGGTGAGTATTTTTTTATCAACATAGAGTAGCAGACAAGCATGCAAGCCACCTGATATTCAATAATTACTGCAGTCCATAGATATCCACATGCAACCTTAACACTGTGACTGCGGCGCTCATATATTAGATCGGGTTGCAGAAGTTGCAGCGTTGCAGGAGGCGGCACTAAACTGGAGCTATTTTTGTAGACTAAAGATGCGCCGCAAAATTCACTGAAATATTCAATTTTTTAGCGTCACGTTTACGAATACAAAGACGTAAACTCAGCACTCGTGTTCGTCCGTAATCCAGACAGTTTTGTACATACAATAGAGGTGTGTACAAACCGTTGTACGCCGCAGGGAAAGTGTTAATCAGCACTGAAGTGTTATCTGAATTTTTGTGCCGATATGTTGCTAGTCATGAGGACTAATGTGGTTGCTACACTTCTAATTAGTGCCGATAACAGCACCTCTTCAACTGAATTACAATTGCTGCTTTGCATTGGATTATATCTGACCAAACTGTAGTATTATAACCTATTAAATTTCAACCACAATTCAAATAACTTAAATATAAAATAAAATTCTGAATTGTAGAATTCTTTAATAAAGTGTATCTCATGATTGTTACAAATATGAGATAACATTGCATCTGAAGTAGATCATAGATGGGCTGATGAGGGATTGCTATTCTTACAGAGTGCGGTGTAATGCCTCAAAAAATGAAATAATAAGGTGTCGGTTAATCAAAAAAGATAGGAGGTGGTATAAAAAATATGTTATTATGGATAAAATATGTTATTAGGGATATGTATTTTATATATTACTTTTAAGAGCCTATGGTAAGACAAATTACAGAAAATATGTTTAACAGTTCCAATCTCAACTCTGCAGTTGAATTATTTGTGTTCCTTCAATTTATTTTTTGTTGTCTATGATTGCTACTATTTATATGTCTATGTCTTATAGATGCTGTCAATGTACGAAAGCATTGATTTTGACGATAAAGATGGAGGAGTGTGGAAGCAAGGATGGAACATAGAGTATAAAGATAATCAGTGGAGTCAGAAGAATAAGCTCAAAGTGTTCATTGTGCCTCACTCTCATAATGATCCAGGTCTGTAATGTTTTAGTAGAATTCGTAACATTATTCTGGACCACTTACAGATCCCTGTTCAAACTATTATACAAAAGTAAAATATTGTCCTTCTGTTTATTTGCTTATTTCTTTAACGAGAAAAGCACTGATTTAGTCTGCCTTAAAATGTATACACAGTATGCCTGCATCTCTAGGCTCATTATGAGCTCAATATTATCACACAATACTTATAGCTAAGTTAATTCTATACAACATTGTTCAAATTACTTGCTTTATGTATTAAATTTGAATATTTTCGATATGTTGCATTCTTATCGAAAAATTGGCATACCCAGCAATGGAATAATCATTGATTGTATTTGGCAAATGTAACTTTAATTGAAAGTGTATCTACAAATATGCAAAAAAAATCCTATTGATGTATTGTGTCGATATTGACAATAACATGAATGAGACTTCCAGGATGGATCAAAACATTTGAGAACTACTACAAGTCGCAAACAAAGGCGATATTTACAAACATGATGGAAAAACTACCCGAGGGCAAAGGAAGGAAGTTCATTTGGGCGGAAATCAGCTACCTTTCGCTGTGGTGGAACTCTGATGCTACTGAAAAGGAGAAGACTACTTTTCTAAAGTAAGTATTAACATGTTTGAGTTACCAAATTTCTCCTGAATATTTTGGGTTTAAAATTAAATCTCAGTAAGTATCCCTAAAAGTAACAATACTAACGTTGAATTAATTCATCAATTATTTATTATTGTATTTTTGTAGTAATGTTATTATTACTTTCAATTATAGTATTATTAAAAAAACATTTGGTTAATTTTGTTAATAGTTGTTCAAAACACACATTTAACCAAGAAATTGTATAAGGCAAAAATATGATCTTAATAGAAAACTAACTGAATCCTAAGACACTTTTCCCATATATGCTGTGGTTAAGTTATTCTCTATACTGTCCCATTAAAAAAAATACATAATCCAGTTATGTTTTTGTTTATTTGCTGTACAAAATTGTTTATTTTCAGTTTGCTGAAATCTGGTCAAATAGAGATAGTGACTGGCGGGTGGGTTATGAATGATGAGGCCAGCTCGCACTGGTTGGCCATAATACAGCAGTTGACCACGGGTCACCAGTGGTTAATTGACAATATGGGATACATACCGAGGAACTCTTGGTCCATTGACCCCTTCGGATATTCAAGCACCCAACCTTATCTGCTGAAGCTGGCTGGTTTCGAGAACTCGATTATACAGAGAGTTCACTATAGGATCAAGAAGGAATTGGCGCAGAATAGGCAGCTGGAGTTCAAGTGGAGACAATTGTGGGGTAATTTTAACACTTTCCCTGGGAGATACACAAATGCTGTGTAACACACAGCATTATCATTATCGTAACGGGTTTGCGGATTGTACATATCTGTTGTATAGGTATTAATCTGTATTGAAGTCGGGCACAAGTGCTGTATTTCCTTCGGAACTGTAAGATTGCAGGCGAAAACAAGGTCTGTGTATTCGTAGATGCAAAATGGAACTTAAAAAATACAATATTTGTGTGAATTGTCGGCGCATCTACAATCTAGAGAAAACAGCTCCAGTTTAGTGTCGCCTCCTGCAACGCAGGCTTAATATAATACATGAGCGCCGAAGCGAAAGTGTTTAGTAAGTGGAAGAAGCATGTATACAATGATTACAGTCCATCTGATGTTCATTGGATATTTTTTTCTGGAGCTAGCACCAATGATGTCAATGGTCTTTTCTATCGCTTTATCTCACCTTTTAAACCTGTATACATCAGCCTTTGCATAAAGCAAAAATAGGTGTGAATTTGAAATTCTTTTTTTTTTTCATGCTGAAACATTTCATAAGGTTTTCGTTTTGTTAAGTTTCAAAAGATCTTTTATGGAGAAGATTAGGTTAAAGTCTTTATGAGCTTATTATCCTTGAAATTAAAAAACTTATCTTTCATAGTCCAATGGCAATGTAAGAGGATAGCAGGACAATTTTGATAGCTTTAAAATCTATACCATAAGCAATAGTTAAAATGTAGTTAATTTATTTTGTTACTGTTTCATCAATAACAGACTTTTACAGATGGCGTGGGAAAAACAGACATGTTTACACATATGATGCCATTCTATTCGTATGACGTGCCTCATTCATGCGGGCCTGACCCCAAAGTAAGTAATAAAGAATTCATTACTTCATATTCAATGTAAGTTTAAAAAAGGCAGACAGTATTCTAAAAAATAAAGCATACTACATTAAAAAAGTTCAAAAATCTTCCCTTCCTGTAGTTTATATAGGCGATCATTTCAGTCGGTATTTGTAATCACGATTCTAATAGAATTTAGGTGGAAAAAAGGTGGGAGAACTATTGTTTGACCGGGGAGGTACCACCGCCGCCCTCGTTATCCGCCGTAAAGCAATAGTTGTGTTTCGGTTGGAGAGGTGCAGTTGCCGGCTACACTTTGAAGTGAGGCGACCGTCTTAGTCCTCGGGAGTAGCAACGTATCTATGTTCGAGCTCCGATAGGATTTCGGTCGTGTTTGTGATTGTACGTACATCATTCATAAAAAAATAATGTATTCTGTTATTTCAGATTTGCTGTCAATTTGATTTCAAAAGGTTGCCAGGAAATGGAGTGACGTGTCCCTGGGGTATAGCACCCAGGAAAATCATCCCGAAAAATGTCGAGGAGAGGTAAGTTATACAAAAATATGTATATAAACTCTTGTATATTTATGTTTTTCTTTATATTTTATCTTATGTTCTGATGAGTAAAACTGTCTTGAACCATTTAAATCATTCTTGAGGTTTCACAAAAAAATCTCAAAGATGTATGAAGTATATCAATGTATACTCTGCACTTGTGAGCATAATGTACACTCTGCACTTGGTCAGCGTAATGTACACTCTACACTTGGTCAGCGTAATGTACACTCTACACTTGGACAACGTACTGTATGCACTGTACTGTATATACTGTATACACTTGGTCAGTGTAATGTATACTCTGCACTTAGTCAGCATGATGGCCTGTTATCTTAATCCCACACTAATAGGATTCCTGAGCTCAACTGGATTCACGATGAGATCTGAGGAGAGAGTACCACAATATTTTCTACAGCATTACCCTGATTACATTTTGTTCCAGAGCGGGATTGATCCTCGACCAGTGGCGTAAGAAAGCGCAGCTGTATCGCAGCAACGTGCTGCTGTTTCCACTGGGTGATGACTTCAGATACGACCGCTCCAACGAATGGGACAACCAGTTCCAGAACTACGATATGCTGATCGATTTCATCAACGGAAACGATGATTGGAATGCTGAGGTAATTCTGTTATATATTTTATCTTTTTTCATAAGGTTAGTCCAAAGGATCATATAAAATAAAATAATTTCATTAAAGTGGACAATTTATTTTCTTCTAATGAATTAATAGACGAACAGAAATAAATTTTACGTCGTTTAAAATTATCGTCTTTAAACCGATATTATGTGTCCTTATGGACACATTGATGAAAAAAATCATACTTTTATGAATTTAATTGAATCGTTTACTTTTCACTTCAGTTTATAAACTGTTGATAAAACAGTTCCCATGTTCATCGGACGCGTCAGCCGATGAAGTGGATGAGAGATAAATGCGTCACAAGTCGAATGCTTAAGCCGATCATGCCTCTTTATCGCTTGGACCGCGCTCTCATTTACACGCTTGGCTAGGGCCAACGTGACAATAAGTCATACTTTTTCGTGTGTGCAGCCGGCGTTTATCGATTTATAAAACGTTATCACGTTAAAGCAATTGATTTAGTTTCTGGATCAATATCCACTAGAATGAGGAATAAAAATAAACAATGTGTCCGTCTTGCTTGGAATTTTTTAAGTGTTTTTTTATTCTGCTTGCTAGGTACAATTTGGGACTCTGGTAGACTATTTCAAAGCGTTGCACGAGGAGGTGAAGACGTCGGACTTCCCGGTGTTGTCGGGCGATTTCTTCACGTACGCGGACAGGAACCAGCACTACTGGAGCGGGTACTACACCTCGCGGCCCTTCTACAAGAACATGGACAGGGTTCTGCTCGCTTACGTTCGGTGAGTGGAAGAGTCGCTTTTATTTCTAAAACTATATCTACCCAAAATACCTTTTTTTACATGGAAATGTCCGTCGTGGATACCACTCAGTAGGGTTGACGAGTGAGAGTGCCATATAAAGTCGACACGTTCACTTTTAAGTGAGACGGTAACCAAATTATTTTTGTATAAGTTTCGTGTAATTTATAAATTTAAATTGCGAGCCATGGAAAATGTAACATTAATTATGCATTTACGTTTTGGTGATTAAAGTAAATTTATTATTCATAAACTATTTTGGTGATTTATGTCCTTTTGTTAATTTATATAAATTATTAGCAATTAAGTGTTAATACTAAGAGTTGCATTTATTTTTAATTATTCCTGCTCTTGGATTTAATTTATATTGTATTGTATATTATATAATATTATTTTGTATTCGCTTGCAGGGCTGCCGAGATAATCACCTCGCAGGCGTGCTCGTCTGGCTCGGTGACGTACATAGTGTCGCTGCAGCTGCGCGACCGCGTGGAGCAGGCGCGCCGCGCGCTCGCGCTCTTCCAGCACCACGACGGCGTTACGGGCACGTCGCGGGACGACGTCGTCGTCGACTACGCTAACAAGTTAGTTACGTATTTTCGTTTAAAACCACAATTTATTAACTAGTGGTTCACAGTAAATATTTAAATAAGTATCGAATTATATTATATATTCTTAGAAGTTCAATCGCATGCGTACGCACTCAAAGATAATTCTCAACTGCCGCGCACGTAGCCGTCTCACCTACCGCACATACGTGGCATACTTTGCGTGTGCGTCGTACGTAATTCTTACAGTATCCATGTACATATTTTTGAAAGACGAAATTGTAGTACATCCAAGAGTGGTAAATAACATTATAAAATAAACGAATAATAAAAACCTAACTAGTTAAAATATTATAACCCATTAACATGTAGTTATATGAGGATCTAGATTACATTGTTACTATATATAAAATTATACTTTATTGCATTTTATTACGTCGAACAGTTTATAGATTTATCATGTTCTGTCCAATGTCTGGTGGTCCATAGCACGACAAAAAGGTGTCGGAGAGTCTGTTATTACAAAGGTTGAAAACTGAACCCGAATCTGCATATTAAACGTCAGCGTAACTTAGAACATGAAGTGAGTGCACAAAATGTTACAATGAGAAGGAATGATTTTACAAATCTTAGCAATTTTTTGGCTAAGATTGGAATTAGAACAACAGAAACATGACTTTGTTTAAGAACCAAAATTGCTGGAGGCAGCCCTAACTGGAGCTATTTTCTCTATACTGAAGATATGCTGACAATTCACACAACTATTGTATTTTTTAGCATCTGTAAAATATTTACGACTACACAGACATTGTTTACTCTCACCATCTTGTAGCTCCAACGTAAACACAGCACATGTATTCGCTCGTAATCCATACAGACTTGCACATATACCACAGGTGTGTACAAGCCGTAAGTGCGTTGCGCTGCGCATTAACAATTTAAAAAATAACATAAATTCATATATTGTAATTGAACTATCCTAACTGTTCCCAGGATGGGCGTAAACAGCTCCGACACAGTATCTTACTATTGCAGATGTTTACGATACGTAATACTTTGTAATTTTATTTTGGTTCAATAATAATCTTTAAATCTTTAAAATATTTAAATACACTGTTGTACATCGCATGAAAAGTGTTAATAAATCATTTTTTATGTATGTGACAGAATGTTAACTGCGATCAAGTACTGTCAGTCGGCGATACAACAGGCGGCCTACTATCTCCTGAAGCAGCCCCCCATCCAAGACCAGACGCAGGAGGACATATACTTCGACGTGGACGACATCTGGCGGAAGCACAATGAGATTCCAACGAGGATCACCATAGCGTTGGACGTGATGTCGCCATCTCGTCGTCTGGTGTTCTACAACGCGCTGGTCTTCAAGAGACACGAAGTCGTTACTGTGTTGGTGTCCACGCCTCATGTTGAAGTGAGTGTCATTTAACCTTCTCCTTGTAATATAAATTTCATTGTTCTAATTAGACTGGTGCTTATAATATCGATATAGCGCACGGGCGTTCAAATACCTAACGGCGAATTTGAAAGGCCTGATTGCCTATAATTACATATGATATACGAATTTTGAAAATGTCACATGACATTATTTTCGGGACAAATCTCATGACATCTCATCGAGGATGGAGTCGAAAAGTAGTCAATGTAATACTTTCCCCGCAGCCTTCATATATTAAATCGAGTCAACGTTGCGAGAGGCGGCACTAAACTTGAGCTGTTTTCTCTAGACTGGAGATGCACAGACAATTCACAGAAATATTGTATTTTTTAGCATCCGTATAGCATCTACGATTATACAAGCGTAATGTTCATGTTCAATCTTGTGCGCCGACGTAAACATTTCCTTTTTTCGCCCGTAATCCACACAGATTTGCACGTACACAACAGGCGTGTACAAGCCGTAAGCATGTTACACGAAAAGAGCATGCAAACCACCTGATGTTAAGTAGTCGCAGCCTTTCTAAATTCGAACGTAGATAGGAGCATCATCCTGAGGCCAAAAATGGAAACCTCGCTTCAAAGTGTAGCCGGCAACCGCACCTCTCCAATCGAAAAACAAGTAATGCTTTACGGCGGATTATGAGGACTTCGGTGGTACCTCTCCGGTCGAATTATAGTTCTTCCACCTCTATACCGTGCATACCGCAGGGAAATTGTTAATTATGAAACTATCTGTGATAACCCCACAGGTGTTCGACCCCGACGGCAACCCGATGATGGCGCAGATATCCCCCGTGGTGGCGGGTGAGAAGCGGCTCGGGTTCGCCGCCAACAAGTTCCAACTGTCCTTCCCCGTCACCATCGACCCGCTGGCGCTCACCGTCTACACCGTGTCTCTGAGAGACAGCATGAGTATCAATAAGTTAGTAAATTGTGTTTATTTGAGTTACTTTTTGTACGGTATCTCGTTTCTCAATTAATTATGTTATACCTTAATGAGAATCTCATTATGAACTATGATCATCAATTATTATGAGCACCTCGGTTTCTCGATAGTGTACTATGAGTGTAAAGTATCTAACATACTTAAAAAACATCCGAAAAGTTTCCCGGGATCGGGAATGGTAAGAGTGGGAGTTCAAAAATCTTTTTTTGAATCGTTCCTCACTAATGTAGGCATAGATTGGTGTATAAGGATCCAGGGAAGCTTCCCTAAGATGTGTCCCATTGGGACGGCTGGTGAAAACCATCCTGGGATCCTGAAATCAACATTTTGTGTTAGTTTCAAGATCCTGGTAATCTTTACAAGCACAAAACGAAGCCATGAACGGGTTTTCAAATAGATTGAAATCTCACATAACACAGAATGACTCCCATAATCCCGGGTAAAAATGGGTATCCTCTCAGAATAAGGTTTCTGCTATTGTGCATACAGTAATGGCTTCTTGATAAAAATATCTTGAATTTTTGATTAACAGATACACATCGTACTCCCGCGTAAGAATCTACAACGCTGACTACTGGACGGTGGACCTTCCGAAGATGTTTGCCATCGACCAGCCCACCGCTCGGCTCTCGGAAGACGTGACCATCCAAGCCGGCAACAGCTCCCGGGTACTGGCCACGATGAACGGCCTGGTGAAGGCCATTATATCGCCGGATGGACGCACTACGCCCGTGCATATGGACTTCGTGCAGTGAGTACTCTGATCTCTGAGTAGCAAGCACTCAATAAGCGTTCATAGTGCCTCGGCTTATGTTGATTGTAGTCAGTCGACTGTTGTCGTAAGTTGGATCGGTAATCGTTACATTTCGTTAACTAGATTATAAACTTTTTCCTCAACTTTCACACACAAAAAAGGTAAATGGTGAACGCATTAATTTTATTTTCTAGAGGAGTCCGGGCATCCACCATTTTATCAGTGGTTCTGTGGGCGGCTACAAAGTCTCCAAATGAGATGGTTACTGGCCGTTTTCGATCCACAAATACGCATTAGAGCGACGTGCTTGTTCTATGCTTCAAGGCAGTTCAGTTCAGCTTCAGTAATGTTGTCCTCTGAAGCAGGCATGAAATTTTGCCACTAGCGTTCTCATCTCATTATCCACTTCGCTCAGTAATCTGTGGTCGCTCACGAACTTTGCTATCTACATGTTTTGAGGAGCTATGTATGATACGGAGTTGATCGTTAATTTCTACAAATTTCTGTAAAATAGAAATTACCTAGATTGAATTTTTAATGACAGAATAAACAGAACTTACCTCTGCAAGCGAGTTTTAAAAATATTTCTTTTCTAGGTATGACACACAGAAAGGGCAGGACAACAACAGCGGGGCATACCTGTTCATCCCTGATGGGCCTGCGCAAGTATTCAAAGCCGACCCCTTCCCGGAGATCGTGGTGACCGAGGGGCCCTACAAAGCGACCCTCTACTCCGCTTTAATCAGCCCTAAACGTGCTGAGATTGTTCTTGCTGTAATTATACTTTATAATCTTTACCCAACCCTACAATAGTAAGCTGCGAGTAACACATAAACACATAGCTAGGACCAGAGGGGAATTTTCAATTAATTAATAAAATTTCTTGCTGACCGATTCAACTTTAAACCATCCATATTATAGATAAACATTAGTTAATAATAAATGATAATAATGTTTTTTGTAGTATCTGCATTAGCAATTTTGTAAAGGTTCTGCTGTCAATCTTATTTATAGCATAAATATTGCAAATAAACTTACAGTTCATCTTTTATTATGTTTAAAGAGCAGCAAACGAACATGTAGGTCACCATCTGATATTATATGATTACTGCAGAATGAAGATATCTATAATTTTTCGGTTAGTTTCTACCAAATTCTGACCTGATTAATTCTATCAGGACTTGTATCCTGTGTAATCCTGTGTATCCGTAAGCGGACGCGTTGTTAATCCGAGGACTAAGAGAATAGAGCCTAGACAGGCCGCCTTGATTGCAAGGGTACTTTTCAACAACGCTTCTTCAACCGAAACATAAATGGTGTACTACGGATAGTATGGGTGGTATGTTTCTAGCCAACTTAACATAACAATTTTATTTATTTATTTCTTTATTACTTTTACTGCGGAAAACACAACTGCCGTAACTGTGTAACGCGCATGCGGCTTGC
>DWON01000376.1:0-34997 GCA_018251015.1 Phocides pigmalion okeechobee | reverse complement strand
CGGGTTATGAGGGTGGCGGTGGTACCGCCCCGGGCGAGCTCTAACGGCTCTACCACCTTTCGATTTATACCAGTTTATAACAGTTTTCAATTTTCAAAGGCAGTTTACAAGTTTTAAACGGTTATAAACTGGCTTCGTAACAGAAAAGTTTATCGAAATCGAACATAAACAACCACTTCATAATAATCGAATACAATTTGTTAGTGGAATAAGAGCCTCTGTTCCCCGTTGCCCTTTTGATTGCGTATTATTCGCGTGTTTATACAGTTAGATCGCTTCCTAGATTGTTGCTATTGTGATAACATTTTTTGTTGGCGCAGTTTTGAAGGGGGCTTTAATTAAAAATGCTTGTTTAGAGGAACCGAGTGGAGTGCCTTCGTTCTCTTTGTTGTAGACAAACAAGACAAAACTTTTAATGCATGTGTTGTAAATGTGGAATGTATTTAAGCTAGTTTACCAGGAGATTACAGTAATGAGTAATAAAAATATATGATTACTTATTATGACGCATGTTCGGAATTATTAAATAGATATATTTGTTGTATATCTTTTTTGATTACCCCGAAAATTAAGATGAGTACACAAATTATTATAATTTCGTAACTGTTGATGTCATAAATTATTATAAATAAAATATAAAGAAAAATAATAATATATGAAAATAAAGTAAAAGCTGAAAATTTATTAATGAAAGGATACCTTAATTATGTTTAGGCCTACCAAGTATATATATATTTTTATATCCTAAAATTATATTTTATGTATATAATTTTGTAAAAAAAAATAACGATTGTTCCTAAATGCTCTCTAATACAAATATAGGGAAGACAAAAAAATAAATATTATTTTTTGTACATTTTTAATGGTAACATACTTCATGTTGTACAAAAAACTAAATTCGTCTTTACAATGGCTGAGTTTTAATAAAATCTTGTCGTAATAAAAATCCACATTACCTATTTAAAGTTTAAAATTAAAAGCACTATCTCGCTTGTACGTCGTTCATTCATCTCCCCGGCGCATTTATACATTACTCACGGCTCAAGTATCCGATTATATAACACGCAAAATTTCAATTACAACTTGTAATTAGTTTTTCGAGAGTTTTTCTTTCAGTCGGGGGAGTGTGGGGTAGCGGAGGTGCGACGGAGAGGGCAGATCGGGTGTCTCCCTCGCGCATGCAGCTGCGGCGCTTTGAGTAATGTCCATGCCACTTATTTGATTATTTTTATGCAATCTGCGCAGGAAATTGAAGAATTTATTTACTGTATAGCCCACCAACTGTTAATTAATTTTACGGGGTTGCGTCATACCTAGTTTATTACGCTTTTCGAATCTCATTCAATACTTTTGATGTGTGGTGGCACTGAACAAGTTTGCAAAATGAATAAACAATAATACAATTGCTTACTCATCAGCAAATAATTGTATTATCACCATACCATCATAAATTAAAAAATATCGACCGTTCGGTTTACATACCGTGCATAGCGATTTAAATGAAAGTAAGAATACTAAATTGACCAATTTTGAAAATATAATTGGTACGTACATATTTATTATAATTTATGAATTTGCGAATACGTATAGGATTACGATGACTTGATTTAAATGAAATATTTTTACACTTTGTGTCTTGTATATCTACTTATTTGTTTTATTTAGAAATTTGAAATTTATTCATGTTTTTAACAAGCATTTAACTGACTCAGTATATATTTCTTGATCAACTTTTGTGGTCAAAATAGTGGTCTGGTGTTAGGCAACGCAGTGTTATGACTTACGATTGAAGTCGTTAGGACAAAGAGTATTATGACGACACCCGACGCTTAATAACGTACGAATAAGACACGCTCATGTTACATGGTGAAAATGGTTAACTTAGGAACTTTAAATGTAAATTGAAGGAAAATACGAAATGGTATTTACAATTACTACAACAAGAGTATAAAGGCAATTTAACGAGGGCTATTAAGTTGCTTGTATTGATTATTACACTTTTTTATCAAATTTTAAACTGGATTGTTACCTATATATTTAATTCAAAATTAATATACATATTTACGTATATATTTACATTCCATTATTTTAAATTATTCATATCCAAAATATTTATACCAAGTTTTTCAAATAGTTCATATAACAATGTTTTACGAATCGAAAGTATGTATATCCTTAGTTTATTACAGGTTGACAATACGAGAAAATATCCATCAACAACAAAATCTCTACAAAGAGTAGACTTAAGTGCGATGTTTGCTTAGTTAGTCCCTTGAATGGGGCATATTGTTCAGCTGTGACCCTTCTTGTGGATTGGCAGCCCGACTGCCCGCTAATGCACGGAAGCCGGGCCATGCGAATTAATGGCAAGAATAATGGCAAGCCCATTATGGATTGCCGCCAACATACTTTAGCCATGAAAAGAACCGAAAGTTACATTTGCGATACTCTGAATACTGAACGCTTTCGTCCCCACCACCCCCCAGCGGGCGCACACGAACGGCATGGAGACCCGTACACGAATCCTAATTAATAAAAGTGTAACTTAATACATTTTAGCAGCTAATACCCAGCTATTTACGTCACGAACTTGATGAGTGTCGATTACCAATTAGGGGAAATTGATTAATAAACATTAATTAGTCTGCAGAAAAACAAAAAATATACGACCTTATACAATAAAATAATAAAATTGATATATACAGGAAAACAAACATATTTCCAAATGCAAATTTAAAACGAATACCACTCTATGAGTGTTCCTGTTCATCGCACATAATTTTCCAAGAAGTTTCAGAATGGAAAGTCTTTTAAAACTGCTTTTGAGAAAATTAAACCGTTAATAGCCACTATGTCTAAGGGGAATTTCGGTCGTGTTGCGTTTGCGATTCGACACGATGACTTGACGACGCTGAGGTACGACATAAACGATGGAGCCGCGACTTCATACAAAGAAATGTTTAAAACAAATTTTGTTAAAATATAGTGCAAATAATTTTACATACCTACCGATATAGATTTTTCCTGAGTTTACGTCACAGTGCTGAACACAGATCTTTCCCCAGAATTGGGGCTATCTTAAGCACAATCAACCTTAGCGCGTTTTGAGCTACGTATATAATATATACAGGGAACCTGCAAGCTATACGTACAATTGTCAATATACTACCTGAATCAGTTCGGTAATGACTTTGAAATGATGCCATCAATTTTTGCAAGTAATTCGAATGATCTGGTGACATGAGGACTCTTTCATATTTTGCGCATAGATATGCGATCACTAGTCAGCCGCACGGCTTGCGTTTTAACACCTTGTTGCATGGGGATGCAATCTCTGCAAATTATTTAGGTTAGAATTTAATAATATTTCGTTTTATAATTTTCAATATTATATTTAGGTTCATTAATGATGTTAAATATATTATCTAATTAGACTTTGATATGTTTTCCTACATGTTTGTGCCAGTGAAGCACTCGAGACAATCCAATTTAGAAAAGAGTACCTCAGTACATCCACGTGCACGTTTGTTTTTCAAATAAAAAACATAATTTTTGATATCCGACGTGTTGCATCCCCTCTTCCTCGCTAGTTGTATAAAAACATCAGTTTATCTTGTAAACAGAAATCTTTCTGTTTACAAGATAAACTGTTTTACAAGATAAAAAGAGTTTCTGGCAACTAAGATTTTGTCAAGTTATGCGCGTATTAGAAGTTAATTACAATCTTTTTAATATCTATTTTAATCACAAATGAAGACGTAACATACACGCTTGAGAGTTCTTCATAAAGTTATCAAAGATAGATACGAATCGTACAGATTTTCACGAAGCCAGCTTTGGACTAACTCTCTCTCATTTTCGGAGGACTTTTATTAGGATAGTAATAGATTGATGACGATTACATTTTTAAAGTGCCAAATCATTAATATATTGGGTAGGACATAACATTTTGCGAAAATTCGCCAACATTTGCTGTATTTGTAGCTTAAAGCTGACACTCCAGAACACCAGCACCATTACCCCGAGCTTATACCTCGAAGGCCAGCGCCGGCGCGTCACTAATTGGCAATTTGTTCGATCCTTATATCTGACATAATGATGCGAGTTCGTTTATTTAAATGATTCGACGGAAAGTTCTCGCGTCTAACAAGGTACGAACTCTTGCATACGTACCTTCGCCTTTGTGAATAGAAGAATTTTAAATTTAGATACGCCGATCGATCCCAAAATTCCTGATCATGCTTGATTTCATTATCGTTGAACTTATGTCAGTACAAAAATTACAATTAATGCCACTGAAATGTGAAAATCGGTAAAATATAAATATGAATCTAATGTTAGCCAATGTCCTTAAATTTATTAATTATAATTTATCTTACAAGGTCTGCTAAGTTTTCCAATATTCATTTATGTTTTATTGCACTATAAACCAATGTATAACTTGTCTAATTTATGTTAACAACACACAATCGCAATATAAAGAACTATTATATATTATTCTGCAGAAAACAAAATAACGTGTCATTACGACGTCCAAACAATAATAAAAGTAATTTACGTTATTCAGCGGTCATATATTATATTAAGTCAGCATTGCGGGAGGCGGCACTAGACTGGAGCTGTATTCTTTAGACTGAAGATGCTCCGACAATTTACTGATACATTATATTTTCAGCACCCATGTACCAATACCCATGTACGAATACACTGACGTTGCTTCCGCCCACAATCTTATAGCGGCGACGTAAACACGGCAATTTTGTTGGCCGGAGGCCCTAAAGATTTGTACACACAAGACACGTGTGTACAAGCCGCCAGCGCGTTACACTAAGTAATACATAGCAGTGCTGTACTCTTCAGGGAAAGTGTTAAGCCCAGGAGTAACAAAATATCTACGTATGGCCTCACGAAAGAGTTCAGTTTGTATTTTTGCTGGGCTGAGACAACCGCTTTATATCAGGTGACTTATTTGCTAAACTTGTAACATAAAAAAAAAATCGGAGTAGATAGGTTATGCCTATAATGTTTCAGTCACAAGAGTTTAGGATTAAAGCTCAATTTAAATTAGTGTTTAATATCGGTGTCATGTTCCAATATGTTTTTTTTTTATTTGTGATGACCTACCAAATATGTGATCGACATAAAGTTATACCTGCTCTAGTCTACGTGGATTCATTATAGGCGACTACAGGCAGCAGTGACAACCTAAGATGTAATGAATTGATGGTCATTGACTAATTAAAACTCATACAAGAAACCATTCAATCATCTTATCTTACCCTCTAACAAAATTGATATCTAGTAACAAAACCAATTAAAAACCTATTTTGAGGAAGTTATTATAGCTCTTGTTGTCTAATAGTAAAAATGTATGTGTAGTTATGACTTAGACAAAACCTCAATTCCATTTGGTAGATAATGTATCATTACAACCTGTTGCCTATATGTTGCTCTGTAGCCACATTTTACTAATACAAGAACTATTTAATTAAACACCAACTTTCCATTACAGGATATTCATTAGCTCTCAAAAAGTTTTTTGCCTCGTGGTCGAGTGCATGACGCCGTGAAAGTCGATTACGTTGGTCATTAGCCTCCAGTACCCGGACTAATTAATACAGCGTTTTGAATAAAGCTTAGGGATAAGATTTCTCATGGCGCCCAAGAAAAATCAGAAATTTAATTAAAAAAGTTTAAGTGAGTTTTCACGGACGAGCGTGCGCCGCGCGGCTCTCAATAACTCACGCAAATTCTATTCTTTACGTTAGTACCTAATTTTTTAAAGTCGTATTTGCTATAATTAACCTTTACGGTGAATTGGTTTAACAAAATAGGCGCTGTTTCATAGGACTGTTAAATAGCTTACGAGTTTCTATGACATTACAATTGGGCGTTTACACTAATAATACCCACTTGAGAAAGTAAAAAGCTTTGAAAGGAAAATAAGAGCAGAGAACCGACATGTGCGCGCCGGTTGTTATGAAGCGCACCCTGCGCCGGCGTCGCTTGATACAACGTACGCACACATTTTGTGAGCTCATTAAAATTACATTACTGCTCTTATTTAAACAGCAAACAACTAAACGTCCCTCGTTAATGCGTCTCGTCGTTGAGAATTTTATGGATATTCCCACAGCGAGCACTAAAAAATGACAAGCCCATTTGTGTTTAAGTAAAACACTCATGTTCGAATATGTTATTGATGCCTTCCATTAGGCCAGTAACTTTTTCGCTCATCATTCTGTTCTGAACGATTATAGGCATTTCAAATGATATTTACCTAACACATATTTTATATTTATATTCATATAAATATTTTTCTTTGTTTTACCAGATATGTCTATGGTATGGTAATTTAAATATTACTGATAATCCGTAAGTAATGTCTACATATTTCTTTAAGACCATGACTCATTTTTTGTTTAACGACATAATGTGTTTTTAAGGGATTGAAAGGAGTTGTTCGTGTTAAAGGAGTCTTGGCTTGCCAATTAGCATCGTGTACACAGCACTGAGTATGTTTAAATCTCTAAATATTTTAAGCTGTAGGTAGTTATGTGAGAATTACTTTAAGTGCTTTTTAAAAGAAAATGTTTACTTACTTAGTCATTATCATGGAAAGTGCCACTGAACTCAAACATGGTGTATAAAATGGATAATGTTTCTTATTAATTATGCATTAATTATATTTAGGTATTCATTTGCTAATTAGATATAAGGGGAACCAAATTAATTATGTCGCAACTTTAATATTCAGCTTACTACACGTTTCGTATTTCATATTTAAAATAATTTTATCTTAAGTTATTCTACCCGCCCTAAAGATTGTTACTAAAAGTAGTCCAATTATTATACTAGCAATAATATAGTATATTATACTTTACTGTACTATACTATATTATGCTCTACTATTAATAGGTAACAATAGTACGTACTTATGTGTATATTTTTTGTTTCTTAGTAAAATTTCCTGTAAAATTTTAATATCACAATATCAGTATCATGATAGGGTTATAATCAAGCTATAAACTAATTTACTTCTATTCGTTTTAGGATAATGTCCATGTTCTGTAAAAAAACTGATAGTGTTTTCTATCATAATTTTGTATACCAACAATTTTTTGAGCTTATTATATTGATTTCCATAGCTTTTATGATGATAGAATAACTAATAATTTATTTTCTTAATTAATTTGACATTTAGATAAATTTATGGCCTGCAAATTATGACACATATTAAAGTTGTATTAGTATTCGTGCAGATTATTAAAGTATGAATAAAACACGTTTTTCGCTTTAAATAAATATATTTATTTACACAGTAACGGTAAAATTAAAAATTACTCTGTCGATGTTTAAGGAAATTTTATATTGTAAATTTTGTGTTAGGCATCTATGCATTAGATGAAATTTGTTATATTCTAAACATTATTCATAAATAACGACTGTTTGAATTTTTACATAAATAGGTACAATCTTTTAAGGTATCTTTTCACACTAAGAATAGGTATTAAAAATCTTAAAAAAATTAAGCATATCCCTAAATCTGTTACCTAATGTTATCCATCTCTTAAATTTTACCACGTAGTTAACGAAATGCTAGAAATAATAAAAAAATATTAGCAAAGAAATAAAATACATATATTAACACAAAACTGAAAAAAAACAATATATTTTAATTTATGTAGATGTACTATTAACTAATCATTGCACCACTTTTGAAAACTTCTATAGGTATCACTATACAATATTGTAGCTCAAAATAATTATTATAATGTGAAGACTAAAAAAATCCCGCGAACGGAAAATTGTCTTTGGTAAAATAACATTAAACACTTATAATAAAAATGGAATTTCATAATGAAAATAAAGTTACTCGATACACTTCATACCTTGTATGATAACAACTTTAAGGTTTACTACTGTACATACAATTTCAATAACAATGAGATCGATTTTATCAATAAATGGTGATTAAATTTGTGAACCAGAATCGTTGTTTTATAGGAGAAATGTGAATATAAGAAGAAAATATTCGATCTAAATAAAATAACGGACAAACTACTCACAAATATATACTCTTGGATAAAACTGTAGTACCTAATTAAATTATCAAAGTTTATTAACATCAAATATTAATTCAAAACCAGCAGCAAAATTGGTATAAATACGAAGAAAATGGCTCAAACTATGAACATTACGAATATTAATACCAAATATGACATACAAAATTTATGAACCAAATCGCTTAGAGATTTTCTCAATTGCTTTGTTCTGCCTTACAATATACGAATGATTTATAGCATGTATCATATTTTCTGCATTTATCATCGCTACTGCTTCTTACATAATATCACTCCGTGTTCAAGAGGCACTCCGAACTTTATTTATTTTATTTAAGCTTAACGGTTTAGCTAAAAATTGCCATTACTACAGGAGCTCTACGAAATAGAAGGACAGATATTACAGTAATTTGCATACTAACAGGATCATAGTATCATTGTACTACGAGAAAATACAATTAAACAATATACTTGCATATACCAGACACCTTTATACAACAATGTTATTAATATTAAACTGTAGGTTACTAAATCCGTCGAGTGCTCGCTCAAACAGCAGGGTGCTTACATATTGTAGATTACGGAGAGGCTTCCCAATAAAACGTGTAAAACCTGGAATATAGTGCCTTACTGTGTGTGATAAACTGTCTAAGGAAGCTCTCATATGTAAAAATATAACGTCCTTAATTCGAAAAACATCTTACGAACGATTCCAACTTACTAAACGTATTAAAGTTATCAATACTGTATATCTTGAAGTAATTTACAAGTTTTAAGGAAAGCATCCTCTTATCCACTTACAGTATACTGTGGCAAAGTACAGTATAGTATAATACAAACAAGCGAGAACTCGCGCGCCCTACCCACGCGACAGCGCTATCTTAACATGTAGACTCAAATCGTATACATAATGGAAATATCGTGTTCTGACAACGTTATCGCGACTCATCCCGGACATTTTGTAAAGTGGCCACATATCCACGGCCCGCCTTCTAGCCTAATGTACACTCCTCCGGTGCTTTTAAAGTATGTTCGTCGAGACACTTCGATGTAATTCTGCACTTAGACGGCTTTGCATTTAATACCTACATGGGTCGCTTAGCGTTTCCAATTTTCTTTACTATGTACAAATTGCACTTCACTTCTTTCGTGTCCTTACGCACTACGTTTATTTAATGTCTTTTAAAGTTCGGGAATAGAATAAACCAACAAAGTAGTGAAAAGTGTTCAGTGTTTTATCAACTTTGTGAAATGGCTGCTCAGCGAGATGGATCAAAGATCAAAATAACTTCGCCTCTACTATTTAGAGGTTCAGACCGTGACGCACAGATGTCAGACACTTCCCACTATGGGAGACGAGTCTGGTCGCAGGCGTCCCGAACTTCCGACAGCACTCAGTGTGGTTTCACCTGCGAATTGAAACTAATTAATAATCTTGCTTCAACCTTTTTTTAATTTAGAGACATGATAAACAGTAATTGAAGTATATATAGTAAAGTAATTCACACGAAAAGCAGTGAAAAAATATAAATGTTCAAATTTGGAAGATCTACATTAGATTCTATGACAACTTATATGTGTGTAGTAAATTGCAATAAGGCGGTTGATTTTTCGTGATTTTCTTAGGCTATAAAAACAAACCACGGTACTTATGTGGGTTCTACGATGAGTCGAAATATTAAGACCGTTGAGCGCGGCAGTTCCCTATCTATGGGGATATTTCAATAGTAGCGGCTAAAATACTGAATGAATGAGTTGTAAAGTTGGGTACTTGAGTTTTAATTTTTAGGAAATTTAAATTTAAAAATATTTTATTTCATTGTAAGGTACATACACTTAATAAACGACAAGGGTACAATGTAAAATCAGTACATCGGCTTTGAGCACCCTGTTGGCTAAGGTTTGCCGGGACAAAAGGGCCGGCGGAAAAACTCTCGACACTCTTTTTAAACCACTTAATTAGTACTGCACTATAAGCAGACTTTTTAAAGTATATGTCTTGGTCGAAGTCATATTTAGAACCTCGTTCATGTCTCACACTGGATAGGGTCACTTGTATGCTGACCATTAAAATATATACAAACTGTGGAGCTATGCGCATTATCATAATATTTGCCTAAGACTTTTATAACCCTTGCATTAACAATTTAATTGCGGCACACATATATTACATGGAGTCAAGTTTGCGGGAGGCAGCATTAACTGGAGCTCTTTTCTCTAGACTGGAGACGCGCCCACAATTCACATAAATATTGTATTTTTAGCATGAGTGTAGCATCCACGAATATACAGACATTGTTCCAGCCAGCAGTCTTGTAGCGCTGACGTAAATAAAGCAGATTTGGTCGCCCGAAATTCTTAAAAATTTCTACGTACAACACAGGTGTATAAAAGCCGCAAGTGCGTTGCATCAATACACAGCAGTGTTTTAAGCAGGGAAGTGTTAAGAGGCAGGAAGGCATAGTGCAATTCTCACCGAGGCAATAAGTCGGCGGGCAGCCGGCGGTCATCGCGCGGCGTCGCACACGTCTGGGTCGGGCGGGCTGCCGTACCCACTGGACGCGTCATCGGCGCCCGCGCAGCCGCCGTTGTCTTTTTCCACAAGCGCGCCCGCCACGCCGCCTGGGCAACCACCGGCACCACCCACGTAGCCGCCGCTAGGGGACTGAAGAAAAAAAAATTACATTTGATTACATGAGAAATGTAACAAGCATGCATGTCACCTGATATTAAGTAATTGCTACAACTCTTGGATTCATAGACCACCTCAAACAAAACCGAATTTTTATCCAAACGTGTACGTTCCTACTCCAGAAATGGTCACTTAGCTTGTAAGTGTAGCTGAATTGTTATAACTAAGTTATAACGATGTGTTCAAAATCATGAAACTTTGCACAACAACGTTTCATATTAAGTACATGTGCACTAAGAAATGATGGGTTACCTCCCACTGACTAAGACAGCTGATTTGAAATAAAAAAATAAGTTAACCGACTTTAAAAAAGAATTTCGGTTATGAACAATACAGCCAAATTGAAAATTAGCCCCTTATAGGATTTCATTTAGATATAAAAGGGTAAGAAGTTACATTATAGCTTAAAAAGTAACAGAAAAGATGATAATTTACAAATAATTAAACATACATAAGATAATAAATACAAGTTATATTGATAGATATAAAAATCAGTAAAAATTATAATAGCTATGACAAATCCGCACTTTAAAACAAACAAAAATATGAGTATTGTTACCGCGACGCTAAATCATGAGCTTGTGCGAAGGTAATTCGATTTTCAATGTTGGCAATTCCCTTGTCAAGTTCCCAACAGTAGACCGTGAGCGCAATCAAAAAGTCGATTAGAAATGTCGTGCGGCTGAATGGTTCCCTCCACTCGCGCAACTCATAAAATGAAATAGATTCCCCCACATTCGCATTCCGACAAGCGTTCGTACGAGAAAGATTAATGATCACAAAAGAAACATAATAAAGTGGAGATAGAATCTCCTACTAACAGTGTCCTTGTGGGAGTTATTTACTCCGCGGAGCCTACCAGTACTTTTTCACGTGCCTTTATTTAGGATGCGGACATTCGAACAACAACAGCGTTTTTGAATGTACTCTTAAAATAAATACAAGATTAACTCGTTTGTGTACGCTGCATGTAAAGAGCAAACAGGCGTAAATAATAACTCAGTCCGTATTAAATCGGTAAATATACATAAAACGGGGGAAAATCATCGGTTATTCCGTTCCCTCGAGTAATAACGTCGGTTGGCAGCTATCATGTTTTACAATGATTTAATATGAAAGTGTAAGGCAATTTTCAATACTACCGACATGTTTGCGATCTCACAATCCATATTGGTCCACGTCAGAACAAAAAGCACTAATTGAACTATTCGTGGCGTATCGTCGGCGGACCACGGTGTGAGAACGGACAATATGGCTTCAACATCGAGCTTATAATGATACAATATTAATGTAATTATAGATAGTGACCTAAAAGGCTTTAAAAGCGTTAAGTTTAAAATAAAAAATAGTTTTTATGTACAAATTTCCGTGGTCCAAAGTAAGGATATATGATATTTTCTCCTTCTCAACTGCTGCTGCTGTGCTCAAATGTCAAACTAGTAGGAAAGAATCAAGAGAATTAGACACGTTGCTGCCTCTAAGGACTTCATAGGTGAATAATGTAAGGGAAGTACCATCTCACATGTACCCCAATGAGTCCTACTATCTTCAGGGTCCTTTCAGACTTTCAATGTGTTCCGGAAGCCTAAGCTGGCAATTAGGCTTAGGCCTTAGCACAAGTGAGGCATACGTGCATTTCTATGAAGGCCCCAGGCCACTCCACTGGCGCTATGTGGCTGCCCAGACGATTTAAGTAAGTAAAAGTAGACCTCTCCCTCAAAAAGTTGACTGTCATTTAAAGATTTCCCTCTCCACACGAAAAAAACAAATATTATATTATTATATAAATAAATACATGTAAAAGTTATTTTACTTGGAATCCTTAGAAGCGAATAAATTATTAACCTGTAATCCACTAACTTGTCGCCTGATGTGAGCCAAGCCGCTGGGATTGGCTGCCATACTCGCGAACACCAGTCGCTCCTCGTAATCATACTCGCAAAGTATCTTGTTGTCACACAGATAGAATCTGTCGCCTACACAGAACCTGCACAAATTTATTATGTCCGTGTAACTCGGGTTATTGCTAGTTAAATATAATGAGCGACCATACGTAAGGCATAATGTATTCGGATTAGATAGCACATTTACACATTAAGTTTTATGTTAACTGTTATTGATTTACTATTTAATGCATGCGATCTCGAGAATTCTCAGTTAAACTTTATTACTTTACATCACAAATATTAAAATTTAATTAAATTTAATAGGATAGGAGTGGAAAATGTTTTACCTATGATTGCACTGTTGACAGGCGAAACATTCTAAGTGGTAAACGAAGCTCTTAGCTCGCATAACCATTTCGAAGGCGGGAATGACTTTGTTGCATGCCACGCAATTGCCGGTGGCACCGAATAACCTGTTGACATGCGGAGTATTATTGCTTGTACACCATTTTCTTATCACAGCTACATTTTTATGTAATAGAAGTAGCAAACGAAAGTGCAGTTCAAACGATAAGTCGTTACCGCCGTCCACGCACATCTGTACCCAACTTTATTTTAATCAGGAATCTTATCTGAAGTCGGTAACAAAGGAGTTGCTTCTCCTACTGACCAAGTCTTGTTTCTAATTACCTTACGGAATTTTAGACCGACAGTGATACTACTCGTTCAAACTGTAATTCTAGCATCTAGTAACCTCAACATTTATGAATAATAACAATATACTATGATATCACCTAAGATAATCTCTCTTGCAGAGCATCAGATCAGCTTTGTAGTACAGCTTGGATCCGACTTCACCAAGGCGACAGTCGCAGCAGCCGCATTTCAAACAGTCCTCGTGCCAGAACCGCTCCATAGCTTTTAAGAGGAATCTCTCAGTAATGACCTTCCCGCATTGGGCACACAACCTCGCTCCGCCCGTGCTCGCCGCCACGCTGCCCAAAGCATATTTATTGTCTTCCTGTTGACCTGTGTACAGAAAATAATACATATTAATAACTATATTCAAACTAATTTTATCCATTTATGCTATATTAACTATTAATATGGTAAATAATTACGTTATGGTTAGTTTCCTGCAATTACATTCTAATAATTGAAACAGCATCCTACTATGGTACGCGGAAGAACACAAATAAAATTCTATTTCCAATCACGAGGGCGATACAATGTAATGTAATTTTAATTACAATATCTTGTTAATGCTTAATTAGACAAACAAATACACCAACGCAGTGATTAATTTAGTTAACCGGCACAATGTAATGCATTCTGTTTCTCTACACACTGGTGGGTAATTGTTCATAATATGAGACTCATTATGGCACTTATCTAGGCTCAATTGTTTTCTACAGTGTAATTGCGTCAATTAATTCGAGCAGACGCATATTGCGTGACGCGGAGTCACTGGTCGCTGACGTCATTAGGATGCGCATACGCATATTTCTCGTGCGAAAAAAGTGCAACATTGTACCTACTTAACATCACAAATAGTCTCATTGCTTAAACGCAACATACAAGTCAACAAACTACTAATGGGCTGTACTATTTCAATTGAAGACTTTTTGCCTTATAGCAGCATTGTAGTACTCCTCTGGCGCTTAACATCATGGCTGTTTGTTGTTTAGAAAGACTTTCCTAAACTTTGAGTTTCCTTACGTAAGTGAGAACAAATTGATCACTGATATTATTGTTTTGTTTTAACACAGCTATAGTATATTATGTAGCTTTTAAATAGTATAAATGTCATTCCCCTCCTATGTGGCTTTGGAATTTATCGTATCACTTAAAACAAATCAATTCATTTCCGTTTACATAACAAAAAAGTCGCCATTTAGATAAATCCTACGTCTTCTATGATAGTGTATAAAGACGTAGGTATACTTAGAAGATAGGGATATAAATACTTACGTATATGTTAATGTAGCTTGTTAAGTAAATCCATATAAATAGGGTAGAAAAAGTTACATTTAACAGTACTAACAAGTACAAAATACTGAAATTGATAGTAAAATACTGCAATTGTTGTTATTGTATACTATAATTATTGACAAAGATTTCTTCGTAACGTTCAACTTATTTAATCAATAAATACGGAGAAAATATCATATGTATATATAACAATGATTGATGTTATAATGAGTAAAGACAATATGTGAGTTAGTAAACAATCATTTCCAATTTATCGGAACACCGTCCACATAATAATGGGTACGTCAAACCAATCAAGGATCCAATTGAAGGGGTAACTAGGTGGACACAACTCGACGCAATCGATCAGTCGCATCGCCGTCCGCCGATACATCTCGTTTATTGAAGCCGACGCCGTGACAATGAAGTTAATTGGAGTATATTAATGACGGATCGTTAATAATAAAATAATAAAGATGACGTACGGCCTTTGGGCGTCGCAATTCGCAATTAGTGCGCCGCGGGGAATACAGCGGGTATACAGGACTTGTTCTACTAAGGTCGAAGACATACTAGCGAGTTGAGAAATAAATTGATATTATATTTCGTAATGAATGTTGTCATTTTTTTTTAACTCACAATCGTCAAGGTCATTTTCTTGTTTTACATTTAAGTATGTAAAAATTTCTTCCTAGCTGTTATGTTTTTCGTGCACAATATAATGTTTTTTGTCGTTCTTATTTCCGCTTTTAGTCATAATTTTTTCCTCCTCCACATTAATTACTTCAGGAAATCTTTTAATACGAATAATATAAACAAATATCCTTTCTAATTAAAATTGGAAAAAAGCATTTACAGAAAGATTTAACCTTTTATTTAGTTCTCCCGAACTATATTTCGGCCGGGGAGGTACCACCGCTGCCCTCATAATCCGCCGTAAAGTATTACTTGTGTTTCGGTTGAAGAGTTGCGGTTCCGGGCTACACATACAGCGAGGCGAACATCTTAGTCCTCAGATAGGATTTCGATCGTGTGGTTGTACGTGGATATCCATGGGCTGCGACTACTTACCATCAGGTGGTTTACATACCCGTTTGCAACTCTGCAGACATAAAAAAACGTAATCATATATTTTCAATACATATTTCCGAAGTTATCGCTTGTCATCGAATAGAGAGACACGTGAACACAACCGCCCACCAGTTCTCACAGGATTATTATTATACTTGTGCGAGCGCAATTATTTAGTCGGGTAGCAATTAGAATTAATTAAAGTAACAATTAGAGAAGTCCGAACAAAAGCACTTATGGGATTACGCTTTCAATTATACTATACGTTTATACTTTATGTCACTAACTTTTATTGTTCTTATTCCGCCTATAAAAACGACATTGTAGTATGGAATAAAATACAGGATCTTAAACAATTATTTGTTATGGGATATTAAAACAAGATAAATGCTCACAAATTAAACAACCATGTTTGCCCTCAGGAGTAGCATATACATACAACTCAGACAGGACTTCGGTTCTGTTCAAGGTTGTATATTGATTTCCATGGGCTGCAGCCACTACTCAACATCAGGTAACCTACACATTTGTTCCCTACTTCTCTTAAATAATAAAAAATATATTTAGACTATTATGAGTCACATAAGACACTTGTTTTGTTCCTTAAGGCTCATGTCAACGCCCTCGCACTTCACCATGACATAATTGTTGTGTTTCTGTTAAAGATGTAGTTGTCGGATACACTTACAAAGGAAACTACTATATTAACCCTCGGGAATAGTAACGTACGATTTCGTTCAAAACTTCAGTTTTTGTTGTTGGTTGAAATGGATGTTATCACAGCCATTCAATATCTACTTAACATATCTTGCACGATCGTTTGCTTGCCTGTTCATTTGCTTTCAACATAAAGATGAGCAAAAAATAGCTCTGATTTGTGCGATTAATTCTGAGCACTCTGACATTATAGCAGATTTTGCTTGCACAGATATATGACTGTTCAAACACTAAGAAACCTACAAAATAAATTTAATAATAGTTGACTAATATAGCAAAGTTCTTCCTAACTTCTAATGAGTAATGTATTCTTTCAACATTTATGTTTAAGTCATAATAGAAAGTTAAGTTGTGGGATTCCTCGTTATTCTCAGAAGGTATGCAAACATGGACTTTTTATCAGAAAAAACTTATGTAGTTGTGCCGTACATGAAGCAGCTGAATAGATTTCTAATAGGTAATGATTTCTTTACTACAACATGAAGTTTAATTATACCTTTCATGGTATGTGGAAGCAGATAATTTCATACCGATTGGCTCAAAGTATCTCTAACCAAATTTTATTGTGATTGACTCAAATGTAATGAGGGCAAATTGATAGAGAATTTAAAGGGGAGAAAACTATAGTTCGACAGGGGAGGAACCACCGCCGCCCTCATAATCCGTCGTTTCTTGTGTTACGGTAGGAGGTGCGGTTGCCGGCTACACTTTGAAGCGATAGTCCTCTCAGTCCTCAGGAGTAGCAACGCATCTACGTTCGAGCCCAGATAAGATTTCGATCATGTTTGTGGTTTGCATGCTCGTTTGCTACTCTTCCCACATAAAAAATCTATTTTAATGACGTAAAACCAGAACGCTTATCGCTTAACTGTTTTTTTAAACTATAAGTCTACTTAGTTACTTCGTCCATGTACACCGTTTGCAAAGATCCAAGAATCAGTATTTTTCTGAGGAACGGCTCACAGCAAAGCGGATTCCACGTGGATTCCATTGCACCGGCGGTTGTTGGCGTGCTTTGTCCATTTGAGGCTATGCATGTCGTTAATGCTATAATTATGGAGCGACTGCTAGTCGTTGTAACAACCAGATCGATTATACCGATTCACAGACTAGCTACGTTAATATATTCGGTTTATACATCTACATTTATATTATACGGTTAATGTAGCATGCATAGTTTATTAGCGATTATATAGCGATATTTACTTACATTATTTTTCTTTCATACCTGCATCCAATCACGAACGACGACTGAATTACTATATTGAATTTAACTATTTAATTTCTTGCCCAATCTATAGAAAAAAGTTAACTTATTATGCATGCACCTATGCACTATACACCTTCCCCGGGAATCACTCTATCTGTTGTTGAAAATTGTGAGAAAATCCGTCCAGCACTGTTTGATTTTAACACGAACAGAGAGACAGACGCGACGGGGGACTTTGTTTTATAATATTTACAGATTACAGAAGAGATAGATGATGCGTTTGGTTTCCTTTGTTAATAATAGGAATATTTCTTTATGTGAGAAAGATATTAAATGAGCATACAGCCACCAGATATTAAGTGGTCATTGTAGCCAATGAATATTCACATCCTATCCAAAGAAGTAATCTCCTCTCTAAGGTACGCAGAGTCGTTGCTACTCTTGAGGACTAAGACAGTCACCACGCTTGTAAATGTCGGCAATATTATAATACTTTTTTCGCAAAAAGGTGAAATTTTGTGTTTATCTGAACGTATATTCAAATAAATAGTCGTGTGTAATCATAACGTTCGTTTCGTCTGTAGCAGTATTCCCACATCGACCATATTATTTTTCTGCATAATACAATTTAACATTGTTACCTAACGTATGTTTGCTCACGTTCGAACGAATGCTATAAACACCCCGAGATTGGCCGAGATTGGATACTGGTAGTAAAATAAATTAATAATACAAAATTAACATTTCGCATGCGTGTTATTTTCATTTCATTTTACTGTTAAGGCATTTTATTTTCTTTTTATTACTGATGCTGAGTCGAAAATTTGAAAGACTTGGCTACCGAACTGGTTCAGTTATGATTCCGCCAACACAGCCAGGCCGCCGCCAACGTATTAAGGGACCGAAATGAAAATAAGTCCGGAAATGCATGGAAAGTAATTTGTTTTGGCGTGAACGAACCCCCATTAGCTCTTACATACAATAGCGCTATTTCCTTACAAAACAACTGATCGCACTTGAATAGCTTATGTAATTGCTTTGCTATTGCTCGATTTAACGCCATTTCAACAGGAAATTGCCGGAAGATGTACATTACGATATAGTGTAATTTTTCAATTTATGATATTACAAACCGTAATTCATGAATTATCCAGAACAATTGTTTTGAATTCGTAATAGGTTAATATGTTTTATGTTTTCTTAATCAAAAGGTGTTGGATGTGATTGCAAAATAAAGTACATGTAAATAATAAATAATAAATTTTATTAACATTTCAACAAAAATAAATTACTATATGATGGATGTTGACTCTAAATGTCAAAGGTGCATAATTTATTTATAATTTATATTGCCCGTAATCACAATACGTACCTTATCAGATCTAGGAATTAAATTGGAATTTGAATAAACTAATTAGCATGACCTAACCGTAAATAATGCATTTTAAATTCCTGAATTAATTAGTGTAATTTTCTAAACATCCCACACCGGAACTGCTTGACCGAGTATGTTGCAGACTTTTTCCAATAGACGCATACATGGTTGTAGCGAGACACAAGCAGAATTAACGGCTCACATGGAGTGTAAACGCGAAATGCCCAACTTGGTGTAGTCATGCGTGTCTCCAGCGGAGTGGGTAACATTCCGCGAATTCAATTAAATGCCAGGTTATTGTAATGAACCCGCATCACAACCACTCCGCAATCATTCCGTGCAATTTACAATGTTCATTGCGTTTTGCAATTAACTTGGCCTTCCCATACTCACATATCACACGTACCAATAAAGAATTATTTTGAACACCAAATATTTAATTCATATTTGATACAAATTTTACAGATACTACGTGTACTAAGTACATTTTTATATGCTACATGTTTATCAAAAAGGATGAAATAGTTACCTGGATACATGAACAATTAAATAAGAAGGAAGAGCGAAACCTTATTAAATTAAATAATTAAATTAGATACGTTGCTACCCCTGAGGACTAAGATGGTCGCCTGACTTCAAAGTATAGGCAACCGCACCTCTCCAACTGAAACACACGTAATGCTTTACGGCAGTTTATGAGGGCGGCGGTGGTACCTCCCCGGTCGAACTGTAGTTCTCCCACGTTTCAATACAAAATATAGTTGGCGAATTATTGATCATGATGATCACAATGATCATGAAGTATACATTGACGTCGTAGACGAATTCCTGTAGTTTAATATCACTCACACAATTATAACAGCCTTTAATCCAATTGCCATAAGGTTATGCTGTCTTACTTATTTAATCCATATTTTAACACATTATTTGTACCTTACATTACTTCTATTTAAAATTAGCAGGTTATATATAAATTTGCTACATAATTTTTTGTCCTAAAATTTCTAAAATTTAATATGAATATCAAATCCATCTTTAACGGCACGGTTTACTACGTGATAAATTGTTATTAATATATGTTACGCACACATTGTTCACTGGTTTACGTACTTAATTATGGCTATTTCGCTTAGTAAAAAGTTAATTAATACGATTACAGATCAATTTTTGTAGTAATCGAAATATTTTTTATGACTTTTATTGAACTACTTAAAAGGTTGTGCGCAGTACTATGACAATACACTTCTGTCGTAAAATAATTATTGTTATTACATATTGTTGCTGATTTGCTTAATTATTAGAATAAGAAAAAAAATGGCAATGTAAAAAAAGCGTGGGGTGCTTTTTCAGTTATCTATTGATACCAATCATGCAAAGCGTGTTTTTTGGTTTTTTTTTTTAACTATTATTTATTTTTCTTTTTTTTTCATATTGTTGCATTGTCATCGGTCCTTGATACGTGTGCAAAGTTACAAAATAATCAGACATGTGGAAATTTGTGGAAATTATGCTCAAAGAATACGTTACAGACATACATACATAGATAGATACAACCCAAGCTAATAAAGGCGTGTTATAAAAGGTTTAGACTTAGTCTTCATTATCTTATAATCTGTTGTAATGTTAGTTTAACATGGTTGATCGCAAGGTATTCGTTAAAACTTGATGACAATGTTTGAGAAACTTTTGTTAAGTTATATTTATCTCGAAAGAGATTACAACCTCATTAAATTATAATTTTATTAATACCTTTATATAAACGTTCAACGAGATTTTTACGGTAGGAATTATTTAGTAAGTGCTCATTTACACCATGTAAAGAACCTACTTACAAAATTTTAAGATTGTAGGTTCGGTAGTTTCGTCTTTACGTTAGATCTCTGCTTCTATCAATCACCTTACTCTTTTATATATATAGATTTATTTAAAAATAGAAGCTAGGTAGTAAATTGAATGTATTAGATACCTAATAAAAATATTCATCTTCAACCTACTTTTTATAAATTTCATGATAATTTTTTACTGTATTTACATAGATTAAGTAAATTATGTATTTTATTGGCATTTAGTTGCTTAGTATTAATAACCGGTAAATATTAAATATAGAAACCACTTTTTTACATTTATAAGCTTTGAGTGTTTATAAATTATAGAAACCTGAATTGGTCGAATAGTTTGTCATATATAGCGAAGTCACGAACTAATGGCTATTCGGTATGGTTTTATGGTTTATTTAGTTTGAGTAGTCGGTCATTCATTAAACAATGAAGTTGATTGCGCCTGCGATATCCATTATGCGGGCAGTAATTAGATTTAACCAAATGCGGGTTTAACGCTAATAACGACTCGATTGTAAAAACTTTACTGGATGTTGCCCTGAATAAAATTATCGTACTTTCTACAATTTGCATTATTAAGCTGGCATAAATTTACTTATGCTTGTGAAACATTTCAAACACAGTTGGCTAAGTTATTAATAGTGAGCATAGTTATATTTAAGAGGTTGTCTATTATTTTTTATGGTCAAACAGACCATGTGATATGAATTAAAAAGTACTCTATTGTTTATGGTGTTTTTCTTCTGATTTTGTACCATCTTTTTATATTGAACTAATCAACTATGTGATGATTAGCTGAGTTTCACCTCAGAACTGTAAAATATTATGTTATACTTAAAATTAATTCATACACCACGCTGCTTCAACGCAGATTGGCGAAGAGACATACGGGCTAGTGGCCAACATATATTAGATTTTTAAACAATCTGTCTCCGAAAAGATGTAACGACAGCTATCGAATAAATATAGTACTCAAAACACGGATCCGCCGTTGAAATATAGGTACTATATAATGCCAATCCACATAGTAATAAGCATAGTAAAAGATTTTTTTCCTTTCTTTAAAACATCTAATGACGCGCCGTTGAGGTAAGATCAAAATAGGATAATATGATGCTCTCTTGTGCCGTTTTGCTTCTTCGGCCACCCTACTTTTCCATCAATTAGGAAGGTTTTTTTAAAGGGTCGATTACAAATTTTAATAATTATCTGCTTATGTCACGGCACTCTTGTATTTCGCGTGCTCTTTTAGTCCTTTGCGTGCTTTGTTAATGCAAAGTTCAGAACCTTTGACATCTTGAAAGGGCGGCATGCTGTTTTACTTAGATTGGGCAAGCATGAATCATTATCGAATTTGTAAACTCGACTTCAATAACTTGTTCTACAAATCTGACATTATTATCTACACAGGACAGACTTTACAGTATGTTTACGATACAATGTAGTACAGTTTAAAAAAAAATGAATACAAGTTGCAATACTACAGCCGGCGATACATTGGAAGGTCCTCTGATGTGTAACTTTCCACGACATAACCCGTTTACCTTCGCTAGATTTAGAGTGATAAAAAATATACTTGATTATGTTTTCTACATTGTAATATACATCTTTGTTGTTAGTTTTAAAAGTAGAACCAAGTAACCGGTAGATTTCAAGAGAAAATTAATTCTTACAATAGTTCGAAACTAACCCCAGTTCCGATATTATGGCAACATACTGCTTTATTAAAAAATTCCACGTGAACTACCCGCACCTTGAACAACCCCCTCCCCACCTAAAGCCGTCGTTAACATTTCCGTTATTAAAAAAGTACGAGACTTTGTCATCAGAGAAGTTAGTTTTTTTTAATTAAAATTATGAAATTGATATTGCCTTTACGGAGCTCGCTTCCCGACTCAACCTTCTCAAAGTTTAAATTAATTTTTGAATTAAGCCTAATGGGAGTGGTAAACGATTTCTAAAGAAAGAGTTTTCTGTTTGAGCAATTAAATTTTCAATTATTTCGCAAGAGAAATCGTTAGTATCTTAATTGGTTTTTATTACTGATTATAAAATATTTATAGTCGTATCTTTTTGTGACTAAATATAACTTACTTGTTATCAATAATATATAGAAGTATAATTAAGTTTTTTTAAAACAAGATTGATTTCATTTCGCCAATCTCTGTACAAGCGCACCCATAACCAAATCAATAATATGTAAGTTAGGAAAATAACTTATTAAAGGATGGATAAAAATGATCAATAAAACAGCAAAATTGATTAGTTGTGACTTATATTTTTGGTTTATAGTCTAATATAAAAGTTCAAGAATGAATCTAAAAAATATTCACGATTTAATTAGTCATTGTCACAACTTGTCTAATCAAAACAATATTCAATAACTTTAAACATATTGATAAATTTATCATTTATTATCATACATCTCATATCATACATATCATACATTTATTATCATCAAAGGTGGGAGAACTATAGTTCGACCGGGAAGATACCACCGCCGCCCTCATAATCCACCGTAAAGCATTATTTGTGTTTCGGTTGGAGAGTTGCGGTTACCAGCTATACTTTGAAGCGAAGCGACCATCTTAGTCCTCAGGCGTAACAACGTATCTACGTTCGAGCTCAGATAGGATTTCAGTCTTGTTTGTGATTGTACATTGATGTCTATGGGTTGCGACAACTTAAAATCAGGTGGTTTGCATGCTCGTTTGCTACTCATCTAAACTAAAAAAACACGTAACATGTATCTTTTATGTGAGAAAAGAAGCAACAAAGTATTCATGTTCTTCATAATAAGTCGTCATTATAGTCTACCTAAGATGATAAAAAGATGCATTGCTATTCCTGAGGACCTCGCTTCTAATCGTAGAGAGCACTGCACCTTTTTAACAGAAACACAAAATTTCTAATACAGCGGCTAATGAAGGTGGCGGTAGTACCTGCCCTACCGAACTGTAGTTCTACCACCTGCCAAAATTATTTATTTAATTATGGATGCAAATCACAAATGGTAAATATCACTGGCAGTTAGTTACCTATTTAGGTAACTAAATCCAGAAACTCTACACTGTAATTAACATTTAAAGTTGGTAATTAACTAATAATATTATCTACGCCAATCGGAAGCTAATTAAAAACGATTTATTTAATCAATAAAACAAGTAATAGAAATACATAAACGAGTACGAATTACAGTTATCGAGTTGGTTACGTTCCACGGAGGTAGTAAATATGTATATTTTATCTACATACATCAATTTATGAATACGATGGTATCTCTATACAACACGACATTTAAATATTCGTGCTTATGAGAAACAATGTTCATGTATGCCTTTATTTATCGACTTAGCCCAAGTTCAACAATTTACTTTAGTTCAACTAATCTAAGTCTAAGGTCCTTATCTTTAATGCCAGTTACATGAAATTGGCATTAATAATAAGAGTAAATTTTAGAGCAGTCTGTATGAGAGGTTTGTGTTAGAAGAGTTGGAACATAATTAAATGAAAGGGTCAATCAAAGTTTATCTAAGTAGAGACAATCTGCGCTATAAATTATTTTCTCAGAGAAAGGCTCCGAGCGAAACTTAAGCCTGACATAAGTGGGCAATAAACTTCATCCAATTTGGAGATTCGCATCTGGAGGCTCTTATTAAAGCCCGAAAGTTAGTCCTTTTCATCCATCACTCGTAATACGTATGTGAGTTATTGTATGAAAAATTGAAGAATAAATTGAGTCGCTGCAGCGGCGGCGAGACATAAATCCCAACTGAGCCCTCAATATTGTTTTAAAGGGGAAGTGGCCATAAATTTTATCAGGACCGCCCAGCCGCGGGCTGCCTCGCCGCGCCGCGCTCCGTGGCCGCACGCTACATCCCGCTTCCCGTGGGTCATTCCCGATATTCCCATCTCCTACTACTCTACACACACGACTATCCATTACAAATCAAATTTAAAACGTATTTCACTCTTTATGTAAGTAACTTGTTTGCAAAGTTTCTTATATACAATTTATATTTTAAGTACGTTCAATATCATCTAGAATTGCATAGAATAAAGAAAAGAAAGTTTGTTTCACATTTAATCACATCATCAAATCACAATTAAATAATTTTATGAGTTCTTTTTTGTGTGTTCATTTAATTGCATCATTTTATTTTTTATTTTTAGATGTCTAACATAAAGCGAACAGTCCTAACGAAAGTGTAATGATAAAAGAAAATTAACCTAAAGATTATTTGTACGTTATTATTTTTATTCCAACAATAATTGCAACGGAAGTAATAAACATTCCACATGTAAACTTAAACATATTCCAAAATAATAAAGAGAATAAAAAGCATAACCCCGACGCAGCCACTGTCTCCGCAATTTTCCGCTGTTGGTCGTGCATTAGATGCTCATGTGAACTGGTTATGTTATTGCTGGAAAAATTGAAACCCCGCTTCTGGGCATGTACGGTATCATAAAACAGAAAATAAATCGAACGGCTTTAATGTATTTAGTCGTGCGGTGTTATTTATCTGTTATTTTCAAAGTGTTATGTCCATTTGGAATATAATACAAATAAATTTATTTACGATGAGATATCATACGTGACATTCTTCAAATTCAATCAATGGTTAAACATTTTAAGTTTTTCATCGAAACCCATCTGCATGCCTTTCGATTAAGTAAAAACGAAGAAGTTGAATTACTACTTAAGGTAATTTTTCGTGACCCTAACTGCTAAGCTGCAGGTTGGAGATTCAATTCTCATTAGGAAAAATATTTGTATCATGCACGAACGAGTGTTTACAGCAGCACAGTAGGACTATTCTGTGGTTTTTAAATGTTACCTTAAAATTATGCTCGTAATAATTTGTGTATATTTGAAATAAATGAAAAAAAAATTGTCGATGATATCAAGTATTTACCTGTGCATTAACGACTTTTATATAAAATTACTTTACTTACTGGCAAATATTATAATTATTATGTTTACCCACTTACAAACTTCTGTAACTTTACAAGCTTTTTGAATTTTGCAAGTAAAACACATACTTAGAAAGAAAACAGGAAACACCGACAAAATAAGGGTTCCCTAGATTAAAACTTCAATTAGGGATACGGTAAGGAAACGTGGTTCTTGGGACGGCATTGCGGGCTACAATAAAAAATCGCTTATTTTTATCAATACGATCTAGGTGTCGGACATTTCGCATAAATGTGATATTGCAATATCGTTCGTCCCCTTTTTAATATCGCGACGGACGTCGCTGGGCGGTTTATGGCACAACCCTTCCCGCGTTTTATTCACGACCTGTTTGTCCTAATATTATAAAAAAATCTACGTCAGCAAAACGAGAACGTTGCTTTTATTTTTCTTTCGTACACTCTTGGCAATATGACAAAATTGTAAACAAATATTATTCCAGCAACTCAATTTGCGTCGTTAAAAACCTGCTACGTAAGTTTACCTACCTTTAATTTAAGAATTATGCGATGAACGTAAAAGGTATGTACGAGTAATTATGTGCTTTAATCGGAAGAAGTAAATTGCGTGTGGCCGCGGAATGGGAAAATACGTAGCGACATAATCAGTTAAAGAAATATGTGATACAACTATAACATACGCCTTCTACTTTTTCATTTAACATTAAAAAATAGATGGAATTTACCTATCAATGTTGATTTTCTCAGTTATTTTATAACTTTTCTAATTGTTATATGTTTTAATTAAATGTACATGTAATTCATGGTTCTTGCGTTCCGTTGGTTTTTGTTTGGGGAAGCGAACAGCCAGACATTTTCTAAGAATATTTATCTATTTACAGCGGATACTAAAGTATCAACAATTCAATTAATTAACAATGTAACATATGTATATTAAAGTTACAGATAAATCACTTACTGGTAGCATTTTCAGGCTTATGCATGGCCGGCGGATCACGAATCATGATGAAGCTGTCACTCGGGCATCACACGTTAGGAATTTCTCCTGAAACAATACATTAATATAAAGTTTATTGAAAACATAAATGCTTGTGCCGCACAAAAACTATTTTTACATAATAAGAAGTATATAGAATTCAAACATAATTTAAATCGTTAGTAGCCATGAAATTTACATACATTACATCAATTCTTTTGTAGCAAAATGTCTTGCTTTATAGTTTCGAGCGGGCAAATTTTATTTCAAGGCATCCGTCTTAAAAGGCAATACGAGTCCTATATATCGCCAAGAGCGACGGACACGAGCAGCACGCGTCTCGCAGTGAAACCTCATTAGAATAAACGATATCCTCTCCTTACGTCCACTCTGTGCGAGACCTTATTACTCCGACAAAATGCCGTCAAGCGGCAACTACGAAGTCTCCACGTAGCCTTTTAAAACGAACCCTCTACTCAAGCCATAAGGCATATTTTCCAAAAGCTCGTCCTTTTTGAACGTGTTGGAAGCAACTTTAATCCTTATTCGTAGACCATAGAGTGTAGTATAAAATGTAATCGAAATAACAAACAAGCTATTAGATGTTACTCCTTAAAGGTTGAGATGTCCATGCAAGCTGTAAATTGAAACCCGAAGGAGGCACTAATAACTCTTGCGGATCTGTACCCTTTACTAGAAACGTAATACCGGTTGGGTTATTACTTACTTATGTCGTATCTACATTGCTATCTAATTAAAAATAATGTATGTATTACGAAAAACGGTTTTATATTTGCTTGTAACAAAAAATATTTTATATATGTATTTAAAACTCTTGTAATATTCAGAATACTTCATTTCATATTTGCAAAATTTCTAACAATTTTTAAAAAAATGTTTTTTTAAACAACATTAAAACTACACATTTACTTCGGCAAAACTTAACAAAATGTCGAAAACGTTCTCTAAATAACCATGAAAAATATAAAAAGCATCGAATAACACGGAACATCCATGTTGTGCTATAAATAGCGCTATAAACTCCAAGCTGAATCAAAAACTTTTATAACCGCATCGAAATTCCTATCAGCACCTGTTACAAAGACGGCTATCAAATTACTCGCGACATATCCGCGGGCGCGCCTCCGTCCATAAATACGGTATTCGTTATGCATTTCTCATATTCATGAATCCGTTTTATTGGCCCCAATAAAATATGAACATCTCAGAATGGATATGAGCGAGCAAATCTAATATAGATTGCTTGCGCCGGAATCGGTCCGATTGGCAGGATGAGCCAGGCAGCTGAGACGCGTTTTTGGCAAAATGTATAGGATTGCTTGTATGTTACATCTTGACGTTATAAAATCCCATTTAAGTGGGAAATTTTTGCCTCATAATAATGAAAAATGTAGATGACACCTGCGCCCAGGTCCAAATGAATCTTTTAATATGTCACATACGTATTACAAGAACAGGATGGCATGGTATGAACTGTGGTACCAATAAAATAGGCATAGCAAGCATATCTTTTCTCTAAAAAACAGCTAATAGCATAATAAATGCAAAGGTTCCTTATAAGGATTTGTAGCGTAGATACGCACTTAGAGAAAAAAAAACACTTAGCTCTTAAGCTTTACAATTATCTGTCTACGCGAGTGAATACATACAAAGGAGTAATTGTCTTCTTGCGTTACTCCCCACGTATAATGCGAATTTAAAGGGTACTGTCACACTAAACCAGACACAAAAAAGGCCAGTCCTTCGTCAAGGTGTCAAAAATTCAACAGAGCGCGCGGATAAGTGGAATGGATGGCGGGCGTCCCGAATAAAATATTCTATGTCAAATCGTACGTCACGGGCTCTCGACTTGTTCTCACTGAGAGTGCTTCGCGGAAGTCTCTTATTTATTCGCTTTTACGTCAGCTGCAGTATAGCTCTTTTGTGCCGTAGCCGATTTACAAGCGTCCATTAGGGAGGTTTATAAGCCGGAGTGCGTGATATGATCGTTAATTATTTTCTTATACCTCACAGCAATGTGTTATCGTGATTCGTGACGAAAAATATTTGAATTATTTGAATTTTTCTTCAGTATATTAATAAAAAATACGGTTTTATAGGTAGGTATATTATCTACGCTTAAATCACACTATCAACACCGTCAATTAAGCAGAATTTATTTTAAAATTCACCCCGCCTGATGGACGCCGACATTGGGACGACTACGTGGAAAACTATGGACATTACCTTTCACACAAAATATTTATATAGTACTTTAAAACAATTTAAAAGTCGAATCGCATATTGCAAAATAATAAATTATAATCTACATTGCTAATCATTCGTTAAAATTAATTCAACTTAACACGAAACAATTTGATCCATTTAACGCAAAACTAATCTATTAGACAGTCCCTTCTGACTCCACACTGATCGAATTCATTATTCACCGGCAGAGAGCAATTAAAGCTCCACTAATCAATCTCAAACTTCAGCTGGGCTGAACTCTAATCAAGAAAACTCCTATTCCGTGAAAGCTTTCCGAACAAAATTTAACTTAATTAAAAATGTAAATTAAATTCCTAGGCGCTTCCACAAGCATCACGTCGGGCCGCGCCGGCGCTCGGGGCTTTTGATTGCAGCTAAAAGGTTTGGGATTAGTGCGCGAAAGAGCTTTCAGTGCATTTGTAGAGCTTTTAAGTGGGAAGCTTTCGCTTAAGACACTTACATACAATGTAAATTTTATGTACCTCCTTGGTAACCGAATGGATTCTCTCGTTAAGCTGTTTTATCGTAAGTGGGTAATGTATAATATTTATTTTCGCATTGGACACCAATATATAGCTTTACTATACAAGGACCTTTTTACTATCTTAAATTTCATTATTTGACGCCCAAGACCATTCTATTAGTTGCAACTATTGCAATTTAGATTATTTTCTTAATTGCTTTTTGTTTTTAAAAGTATTTGATTCGTAATTAATACAAGATAACGCATATACATAAAACAATAAAAAGTAATAGGTAATCTCTAAATATTATAAAACAAAGTCCCCCATCGCGTCTGCTGTCGGTCTGTTCATGATAAACTCAAAAAGTATTGGACGGATTTTTGACATCATAACAACGGGTAGAGTGATTCCTGAGGAGGTTTTGGTGCATAATATATAAAAACATCGTTTTTATCAAACCAGTTCATTTAAGTTGTTCACCAGAAATTAAGTGGCCGCAAAATAGACAGGTCTATAGCTGCTTTGTCTCAATTTTGTAGATTGGTTGTATTCGGTAATTTTGTCCAGAAGAAGTGAAGAGCTGTGACATCAACAGATCTGCATTTTAAAGTCGTCAATAAAATTAATTAACAAGATACTAGATAACTGTATTATGGTTGCTAAAAATAATTATTATTTGCATACACATTATAAAAAAACATTTTCCATTAATTCGATGTAGAATAGAGTATTAGCATTAAATCAAGAAATAGAGAATCATAGACGTTATCTTGTAATGGCACGTCATCACAAAAGTATGATTGTCCCACTACAAGACATGAACTTTCTATCAAGAGTTACTTTCTTGATGATTTTTTTACCAATAAGTAATTTATTATTAAACATATAACTTTTAAAATTCAGAGACATACGCTAGGCATTATGTTAGTACATGTGAGTGAATTGTCTTTAATTTAAATATATATTTTTTACATAAAAAAACAAACTACAAAAGCTACAATGTGCTTAAAAGTGAATTATTTAATAGGTTAGGGGTGTGGGTGTTATAAAAGGGGTAGAGGAAGCGCAAGCCGGTCCAAGGAAGTTCGGTGTCCGGAAATAAACCGCCCGTAAAATTGTCAATTTCGAGGGAATTTCACCGCTTGGACCCGACAATTTTGAACCGTCCGGCTCGCGGACCGCGATCTGTTCTGACTTGGTGTTTAGAAGTCATTTTGTGTCAGCACTTCTTGTAAAACATTTAAAACAATTTGTTAGTTCCCATTATTTGCGTCCCGCTTTATTTTTTACATTGCTTATGAGAAACACAAACCATCAGCCAACAAGGCATTAATCTCAAGTATTGCTCGGAATAATCTAATGAGTTCATTTTCGGTAATGTAGTATCAGAGTGGAAAAGCTCATATTTGTAACGTACCTACCACACAAAGAAAATAAGCATTTCAATCTGGGTGCGCGCCAAAACAATCACTATTATTCACTGATTGCTACTACAAACAGTTAAGATAGCGTATTTTTATCAGATCCTTAGTATTGAGTGAAAAAGTAATCATCAATATAGTATGTATTACATGAACAAACATTTAAATTATTGACGTAAATTTATGTTTACGTTCATGTAAGTTGTTTATAATACGTTTAAAATGTTCAAAAATAAATTGGCTACGATATATCAGGGTCGCATACGCAGATAGCACACGCATGGCCCATCCAATCACAAGGAGCAACGAGCAGAAAGCTTATTATCACGACGCGTTCTACCATCGCGCGGTAATGAGAACGGCGGACATTGTCCCTATACTGCACGTGCACCGCTCCACACTCAAACCCTCCCGCTTTTTGAACTGAGATCATCGCAACACTCATCCGTGAAATTGATTCTCAAGAAAAGAAAAGACGAAAAGATAAATAAAAAGGAAATAGGAAAACACAAGCTAAGATTTGGCGTGAAATTGTTTTTCAGCGCCCGCCCACCGCCGACGCGTCTAGCGGCAACTCGGCTCGGGAATTTCCCAATTACTGAGTGTGAATGTATACTTGATGATTGTAACCTTAGCACCAATTTGTTCATCTACCTAGTTCAATAAAAAGGTTTTGAATATGTAGTGTACATTGAATCGTTGCTGTTGCACACATAAACTTCTCTTGAGAAAGCACTTGTCAATGGATGCAGTTTCATTGTAATCAATGTTTCTCAATAAATTACAAACGTATATTCTTATACTTATAACTTTAGTAATGTTGTATATTGTATAACAACGAGTGGAAACGTGTGTCGGCACTCGTATTGGTCGAATTGGTATCTTAAAACACTGTGACATCTCATCCACTACGTGATCCATTTGCCGAAGTAAGAAGCAATCTCATTCAATACCCGGCCGCCTCTCCCCACATCCGCCCCCTCTCCCTCCGCTAGGGCTGTTAACAATGCGATACTTTGTGCGCGCCGTATCACGAAACGCAATAAAACTTTACATTTCTCTTTAACTACTTTCCTACAGTAATCGGAATGTGATAGGAAATGGGGCATAAATATAAGATTTACTATAACGACGCTAGGAAATATAATAATACAAATATTTGTAATACATAAATGTAGTAACAGTCGTCTTGTAACTGACTAACCTTCTGTTATTGACAAAGGATATAAATACAAATGATGTTACGCAAAAAATAGTTTCAATTTAAATGAAATATTTTTATCGCCAGCCCTGTGGCTATCTAGTATCGCTTTTTCCGATTGTATTAGATTCAGCTGCCCTTTTCATCTACATGTCGTTGTCTCCTTGCCTCTCAAGAGGGTACACAGTTGGGGATACGTCTTAAACGTTACTTAGTTCATATTTTCAGTTAGCTCATTTTTTTATTTCATTTAATAAAATAAAAATACCAGTGAAAATAAATTAACAGTTGATATAATATATCTAATGAAAACTGGATTTAAGCTGTAATAAATATACATACATATATTTACATATATATTTTGGAATCCAATATTATTTTTTATAAAACACTTTTATCTCGAAGAAATATATAGTCTGTCAATTTGATCGCCTTTGATTTCCTTCTATCTTTTTTTTATGCACCCATTTAATCATATTTGCATTTAAAATTCAATTCTATATCGCAAGTATCCTTTCGCAACAGTTCAATGTAATCAAATCAAATCTCCAGCCAATCCGATTACAAAACTAGAAATCGTCAATCCGTGAAACTATGAATATGATTATCCACACCATTCCAAAGGCCATCATCCAATAAAGCTAGTACGTAGCAAAGGTATCAAATCTTTTTCGTCCGTAGTGAAATTGAATATTTATCCGGGTAGTATCTCTATTCCGGAACAATTTTTATGTAGGGGGAATACAATCTCAAGATATTTGGGAGGGCCACTCGACGAGGATATTGGCAAATACCTTGCCTACATTACCTTTATTGCCTCGCGACGTCGCGTGCCCGGTCGGATCCTATCTGCCATTATTCCCGTATTATTCAATGTACCTAAATGTAATTCGACGCGAACTAATCATCATTCAATATTTTTATTACTTACCCGGTTTGATAACGTCGAACATAATCTTCCATTTTCGATACTTCACTTTTATTGCCTTATTAACATAATATATACTTACTTTATATTCATGCAAACATATTTTTGGTTATTGCTGTTTAATGGAAATTGGATGTAAAGGAAAATTGGTTTAATTTTAATGTTTAGAACGTGTGCCACTGTTTCTAGTGAGTAGCTGTCTTCGCTTGGAATTATATATTAGATTGCAAAAACCATAGCCGCTCAAACGATTTAACCTTTTTACAAACGCCCTTTTAATATCAGATACTTTTGAGTTAAGTCCAACGAAGTAAATACACTTTTACCTATACTTTACCTTGTTTAATTTCCTCATTAAAATTGATCTAATAAGTACATACATATGTTATGACTACTGGATGAAATATCATTTCACCACTTTTCATATTTATTATCAGACCAGGGGTATATAAATTGCATTGACATCATATCCATAAACAAAATTCCAGCTCGTACGGACAAAATGCTTGCGTGAGACCAAATGAACATTTTGTTTATTTACGCTATCAAATTAAAATCTATTATGACATCTGATATCAGCTGCGTTAAAATGTTTGGTGTGTAAATATCCTGTTTCAATACATTTTGTGAAATATAAAATCAACGAAAGAATTAACATCGAACTACCTACTTCGATCGGTTAGCGCGACAGCGCTGGGCATAATACCTGAGGCACAATTTGTGCGCAAATTAACTCAACAATAAGCGTAATTTACTGCACAAAACTCGTTGCCATGTAAAGGCCCGTTTATAATTGAGTGGGCATAATAACGGCTCTTGGCATAATGACGGCTGCATTATCGACTGCGTCTTTTACCTCGCTCAAATGCAAACTTAAGTGACTTTAAATCTATATCTCAATCTGTAAGCACTTAGTCACTTTCTAAGTTTTGGGATTCTGCCAGAATACACCAGTACTTCTTATTCGTGTTGCGTTTATCCACCTGTCTATCTTTCTGTTTGTCTTCGATAAATTGTAGTAAAATGCTGTCAAATAATGCCAGTCTTCGAAGAACTCCATTGTAAAGTATTCATTAGTAAAAGATTACATCGATCCACACATCATTATCTTTCTTCCTACATGTTATTTATACAAGTCAAATAAGGCTTAGTACTGTTTGGCTTTTATTTATAAACGTGTTATTGAAACTTGGAAGTGTTTTGCACATTTCAATTCGAAGTTGCGGTGCAAGCTCTACATAATTTCCTGCTTCGTCGCCCCTTCGGTTATTTTGATATGCACACACGTAACGGTTCCGCAAGATGCCATATTAGCTATTAGCTCCGTTTAATTACCATGGATTTTGCAATAAAGCACCTTAATTAGCGGCTATACGCAATGCTGATTACTTTGTTGTGGGTGTCGTATATTTTACCATTAGTTAGCGAGCTAGTTATAACGTGAAGTACTTGTATTCCCAACATTTCATCGAAACTCATTGTAGGATGAAACATGAGACGGTCAAATTTAAATAACGCTTTTCGTTAATTACTATTGAATTATACATATTCTATTAAATGAGGACTGTAACACAAATCTTTCAAGTTTCCAAGTAAAAAATAATATTAATAATAATAACAGTAAGTAACTCGTTATTTACAATAATTACAGCCCATTAATTAATGATGTTCCTTATTGGAAATATAGGTCTAGCTATATATTTTAATCATATTAACATATGAAAACTATAGTTTTAGATATACTGGTGACCGAGTAGTGGGAGAATTATAGTTCGACCGGGCAGGTACCACCGCCGCCATCATAATCCGCCGTAAAGCATTACTTGTGTTTCGGTTGGAGAGGTGCGGTTACCGGCTACACTTTGAAGCAAGGCGACCATCTTAGTCCTCAGGAGTAGCAACGTATCTCCGTTCGAGCTCAGAGTGGATTTCAGTTGTGTTTGTGGTTGTACGTGGACGACTATGGGCTGCTGCTACT
>DWON01000375.1:0-35008 GCA_018251015.1 Phocides pigmalion okeechobee | reverse complement strand
ATACATACATACATACATACATACATACATACATACATACATACATACATACATACATACATACATACATACATATTGTTCGTATAAACTGTCAACTAGCATAGGCAAGTACTTACGTTACTTTACGTATTGTTGTTATGGAAGAATATGTTTTGTTATTTTAGTATGGTCGTAGAGAAACTAGCTCTCATGTTAAAACGGGTTCAGATTTACTGTACAATTGTTTTTTTACAAATATTATGCTAAGATATTGTTAATGAGCTGATATCGGTGTTTTTGTCTGCTTTTTTATTATATTAACACCACACCCCTTGGTAAATTTTTACACAGCAAGAAAAATCGTAGTTTTGCAAACATTTAAAACATTTAATTAAATAATTATATTACGATAATTTCCTTTAAAGTGCCAAATAATTAAAGGTTTTTTACAAAATTTATCCATTTTTTGCACGATACGCGCACAATGGCATACCTCTGCTATATTACTAATATAGATATCTGGAAACACTATATCTATTTTCCACCTTTCTGCAATGTAGCGCCAACTTTCTCCAGATGGTCAATCTTAGTGCTTAATAATAAAAATGCATATGTGATGTGACATAAGTTATAAGTCCTGTTTAATGCGAAGTTGGTTAGTTGATTACTTAGTATTAGCTAAGTAGAAAAATGTACAGTTAATCCATGAGCAATATCATCTGAATTTAAGGTCGTATGAAGCAAACATACACCAAACAAACAAAATCGAAAACCCATAAGTATATAAATCAAATGTAAAGTTTTGAAATTCATATATTAAACATATACTTAACAAAGTTTTGTAATATAACTGTTTAAATTATTTTATTTCCATGTTGTCCATGGCTTTACGGTCCGCCAGCGTACTGGTAAGAAAATTTATTAGTTACAACATTTTATTTTACTAAATTAAATAAGTAATACTTAAGTTAGTCTTAATATTTAGATATTAACACAATACATCAACATTTTTATCAAGAATCGTAATCGTAAACAAATTAACAAGCGTTAAATCTTCCTTGTAGTTATTTCGCTACAAGTAAATTCGATAAGTCTCACTATCATCTTCAATTTCAATATACATATTTAAACGTATTTTTCAAATATTTACAAGGTAATAAGTATTAACATTAGATCTTCTAGATTTTATTTTACGTCCTAAGGCAAGTTTAACATCGAGTTGAGTTGCATACCATTAATGCCCTCTGTCGTCAGTTATCGTAAATGTGCCATTGCATGTTGATGTACCGTCGTATCGTGGCCTGTAATTAGATAGAAATTATTGTTATTTTGATTTTATTTATTGACGTATACAAGAACGCAAGAATAGAATACACGATAAAAATTATAATATGGTAAAAGTAATAGACTAATACGCAACTGAATGTATAAAATGGCTATTAAAATAGTTATAAGAAGTTAAGTTGAAGTGCTAGACTGAAACCAATAAATAATTCTATGACCTCTAAATCTATTTATCTCATAAAGAGATTGCTTTATTTGAATGACAAAAGTACTTTACTTTGTAAGCTAATTCATATGACTAACGTCGGATACGTCGGAACTACGGATAACGTCGGATGTGTCAGATCGAACTGTAATGTTGGGCTTTATCAGCTGTAATTGCCAATTAACCACATTATTAAGTCATCTACTATTTCGCATCTGAGTACTATATACCGTTAAAATATATATCGAATTTAATTTATAAATACTTCAATTATGAGACATAAGTCAAAATGAGAAATACATTCCTCAGTTTGCAAAACTTTATTTCCAGGAATGTCATGAAATAGAAAACCAGCAGTGCACCTTCTGGTAACTATTTAATGTCTCCATATATTTTTGCAGTTGACTACATATGTGCTGCTACTTCTAAGATAATCTCCTGACATGTAAACATATCATGTTTTATTTTCCGACTGGTACGGTGTGTACATACTTAAACACGCATGAAAGACTATATTTTTAGGTTTGTTGCTAAAACTATAAATCAATCAACAAATTGTTGATAACCCTGCAGCGGGAGGCAGCAACAATGATAAATGTTACATATTCATTTATATTATGTTATATCACTATAGTATAGTATAGTAAAGGTAATATTTACGTTTTATTTTGTTTAGTTCGGGCTGTGTCGGGCAACAAGAGAACAATGGCGCCGCCAGCGGCACTCATCGCTGCTATTGTTACCATGGGCAAGTGCTCGTTCAGCTTTGTCTGGAAACGAATAAATAATATAATAAATTAATTAATAATAAAATAATAAATAGAAATAAATGAATGCCATTTACGTAATAATATTTAACTACATTACAATATCAGGCAGGGATGCAATCCATCTAATAGCAAATGATCACTACCGTCGATAACACCTGTAACCTGACCGATATACGACAGGAGTCGTATCTGAAGTCAATCACAAATGTTTTGCTACTCCTAATGACCACACTAGGACACCTATTTCTTTCTGATAGGGTATCTGCAACATTGACGTGTTCTACTTAGATTGATTTGGAAAGTAAGAAAAGTGGTTATTGGAACAGCGTAGTGGAGTTGTCTCCAGACTTTCCCTACATTTGTTAATGATATACATACTTTTAAATGTCCACATAAATATATTTTTCATTAATTTACACGTAATATTATCTCATTGTTACAATAATATTTTAAAGTGATTTAGTCTTGTATAAAAAACTATACATCTACGCCTGTTGTTTCTTTAGCAGCAATGTTCGTGTTGTCATTTTTGTATTGCCTAATGGACATAACACTCTTTAGGAAAAAGATTGAATTAATTAAAATATTATTAGTATTATATAATACGGTTATGAGCGAAATGCTTACCAGTTCCCATAGATATGGGATACAAATTAATGCCAAGCCAGCTGATATCTGACTAGCTCCAACACCAAGATTTCTTATAATGGTAGGATAAAGTTCAGCGGTAAAAATTGGCATCATCATATTTGTCGACCCGATAGCAAACTTCCCGACCATGAGACAAGCGATCATGATCCAGTCGTCGTCGAATGATATTAATAACAGTTCACTTGCAACACAAGCAAGTCCACAGACCATCATACTGATGAAGATAGGAATTCGTCTTCCTGCTTTCAGTAATATCGGAATGCTGATAGCAATTGCGGGTATTTCAACCACGGCTAATATTATAGATGTGACGTGAAGATTCCCCAAGTTGAAGTTTCCTATATTTAATAAGAGACCGTAATAAGCGATAGTCATCGAAAACCAGGCAATGAATAAACAGAATGTCCTCTTTAGTAAGTAGCCTTTGAAAAGAAGGAATACACTCAACTCTTCTTTTGGGGTTTCCCATTTTTGCAACATTAATACTTTGTCTAAATCAGCCGGTATTTCAAGCTTGTTAAACTTCGCAGCTTTTTCTAATATTATCTTGGCTTCTTGAGTTCTGCCCATACTTAATAACCAACGTGGAGATTCCGGTAAAATAAACCTGAAATCAAAGACATAGGTTAATTGACAAATATGTTTTCGATTCAGACATTATTTTTAAAATTTACAGAAGTAAATCTTACCATAGAATAAGTAGCAAACATCCTGGTAGCGATACAGCAAGTTGTAAATCTCTCCAGTTGGGTAAAACCATTGATAGAAGAGACACAATAATATAAGACAACGGGAGTGGAAAGAAGTTGCACACTCCGGCTATAGTCACCCACTTGCCACCGACTAGCTCAACAGATAATACGAAAGCTGCGTACACCACTGACACGGAAACTAGTCCCATAACAAGTCGCACTATCACATATTGCACGTAACTATGCACCAGAAGTGATAGAATAGCTAAGCCACTTTGTGCAATGATCATGCCCATAAGAATTCTTTTACGGCCGAATCTGAAATAAAAATAATTATTACAAAGGTTACGTTTACTTATATAGGTACCAAACATCAAATGTATATCAAAGGCAAATAAATTAAATAGGTTTGCTTCCATATGTAGCACTTTAATTACTACTATACAAACATATATATACATGAAAATTATATTTAATTAAATAATCATACCCTTACATTGTAAAACTATACAATTGGTTATACGTGCGAATATCGCAGGATATAATATTATGATTTGTATTCATGAAGTTTCCCTATAATTATTGAAGTTTCATGAAACTAATCATCTTACACATTATTTTAATATAATATTTTCCCTAAAGCAACGTTCGTAAGTTCCGTGATATACAAAAAAATGTTTATTTCATTTAGGAATATTAAGCCTTTTCTACAATGATAGGACGAATTTTGGATTCACTGTTTTGTAGGTGTGTTCCTTTGAACGCATGCAAAGATCATACATACATATTTGCTTAAGCGAGAAAAGGATATCTAAATTCGTTCATTAAGTATCACTCTCTCCTGAGATGGAACCCGGACCCACTTGTAATTCCGTTATGTCACTCCTGTATAACGATCACTCATTGTTCGACATGTAACGAAAATTTAACAAAAAAAATAATAATACGTAGTTTATAGTATGGTCTTACTTGTCAGAAACCCAACCACCGACAACGCCTCCAATTCCAACTCCAATGAGAAATACCACTTCAGCGAGATTCGTTAGTCCAGCTCTTTCACAAACGAGTTCCCATTCAGATATGATGGTGTCGCCAACTTCGGATCTATCAAAATCCCACTTCATGCATTTTTGAAATGAATCTAATATAGGTGCCGTGTTGTTTAGAATAGCTTCAGCGGTAATCCCAGGCGGTAGAATTCGAACGTAACACGCATCCACAGGTTGGCTGTAGTTTATCCAATCTTGTATTGGCAAACTAGATAAGTTTTCCGGCCTGTGACACCAAAATTTTGTTGTCTTTGCCTGTAATTATACATGCAGAAATATAATGCTAATTTAATAAATAAACCTTGTAGACATCAGAAAATTATTGAATAAACGGGAACAATCATAATTATGTACAATAGTGCAAGCCACAAATATAAACAAGTGTGTGCACGGCGCTATGCTTCAAAGTCTGATAACATTCGATTTTAAAGTTTCGGAAACAAAACCGAAATTGGAAGTGTAATACCATCGGAAGTTCCGACTTACCGAAATCAGAACCAAACCTCCGTAACATCCCTAGTATAAATCAAAACATTGAAATTGAAGTTTGATGGTTTCTACAATCTTTATAAAGTCAGTTCAGTATCTTCAATCTAATTCATGTTTCATTAAATGTGCTTTTAAACTTTTCATTTGTTATATTCATTTCACTATTTGCTAATTTTGAATTGAATCGATATATTTGTGTCAGATGTCAGTAGTTTCTTACCGTAAACGTCGGAAGATATATATGAAAAGTACAAGGAAACGAGAACAGTGATAACAGGAACGTCATGAGAAGTTGCCAACGGCCGTAATCTCCGATAGTGGACGACACAATATCTTGTTCATCGTGCTGATCTTCAGGCGTATCTGGCTTTGTTTTCTCTTTGCCTGAGCTTTGACTCGGAATAACTGAAAAAAAATGTAGTTTAAAAGTCACATAAAACTTATTTTGTATTTATATAGCTACAATAAAATTCAAATATTGTATAAGATGTTATTTGGCTGCTCATAAATTTCTTTGTATATACATATTTAATTATATATGTATATAATAAATATAGGAAATGAGGCATGAGGGAATAGTCTTGCATTAATTGTCTTAAAATACGGCATTTTTTTTAAGTATTCGTTTTTGAGTTTATTGAATATCCCAATTAAACATAAAATAATTTATTTTTTGTACTAAAACATATAATATATTTTTGTTATGTTTGGATTAAAATACTTGGATAGGCTCAAAGAGCCAATTTTTTTTTCAAACAAATAGGCCCAAGTGAGGCCAAATACTGCTGCTGACTAGAAAGGTGGTTCATATCTTGCGAAGAGAACTACGATCGCAATTTAATGCCTATTTTTTAGATTGAGTTTTTAATAAAAAAATGTTCAGTATCTTAAGATGTATTTTATATAAAACCTAGGTTTTATTTTTTTTTTACTTTAAAATACGTTGAATTAGTTTATCTATTAACATTAAACGATGATTGGTCTTAGGCATTTCCTAAAAAAATTAAGTAAGAAAATAATTAAACGAAACTTTTTGCTACTTTTTGTTAAATGTAAAAAATACTACGTAAACTCTTTCTCTTCTTATACAAAAGCTGTAACTATGATCAGTTTTATTATATTACGTTTATTCATGTCTAAACCTATTTAATAGTAAATCCACAAATTAAAGTTCTAATCAATGCACATGGTAAGAGGAAGAAAAATATTCTGGCCGTTTTATGTTTACAAATAAATGAGTTTAGTTAAGAAGATTTCGTTCAGTAGATGGTAAAACAAAACACAGTTAAGTGATTAAAACTCAATGAGTATTTTGACATCCTGTCGAAATTAACCTATCTGTTCTACTAACACAAAATTTAAGGTGACATGATATTTATGTCGCTCTTTATAACATCCTTCGTCTTTCAATGCAAATTTTCACGATAAACCAGCATGTATGCTGGCTTATCGGGAAACAATTTACTTTTATCAATATACTTTAATATATTTTTCAATGTCAGTATGACACTGACATAATTATTTGTATATTTAATTAGTGAAATTTACAGGCGACTGATATATTGTATAGATATTAATTTCATTAATCCTCACTAATAAATTTCTATCATTATATATAATTTCTTATATGTTAATACACTTAATTGCTTGAGTATAGATTACTAGACTAACACTGTAAAGCGTTTTGTTTGTTTTAACATGCTTATGTACGGAATTGTAAGCCAGATATGAAAATAATATTTTTGTATTTGGTTTGCATATTTAATTAGGAAGAAATAACACAGCGTCATGCTACGATTCCTAATAAACGGTAGCAAAACCGTAGTACATAGTACGTATGCTACATACATTTTGAGTTTTACTAGCTACCTACTTAATATGCGGTGTTAAGCCTGTTTATTTCTGTGTTATCCTAACGTAGTCGGTGTAATGAAGTAAAAAGGTGGGAAAACTATAGTTCGACCGGTTAGGCACCAACGCCGCCCTCATAATCCGCTGTAAAGCATCACTTGTGTTTCGATTGGGAAGGTGCGGTTGGCGGCTACACATTAAAGTAAGGCGACCATCTTAGTCCATCTTACTTTTGAGGTACTTTCGAGCTCAAAAGAGTAAGAAACGGGCATGCAGTTCCAATCTCAAATAGAACAGAACTTCTAGTTACGGATGAACGCGGAAGCGTTCCTACTCTTGAGGACTAAGATGATCGCCTCCATTAATGTGTATTCGGCAACCACACCTCCCTAACCGAAACACAATACCTGAAAAACATGTTGCTTTATGGCGGTTTATGAAGGTGGCGGTGGTGCCGCCCCGGGCGAGCTCTAACGGCTCTACCACCTTGAAAACCTCGTGTTTGTGGTTGTCCGTGGATGTCTGTGGGCTGGTACTAGGTGGTGGCATTAGGTGGTTTGCATGCTCGTTTGCTACTCTTCCTAAAAAAAAAGAGAAGAGACAAAGCGAAGATAGACGACCAATATTTTTTATTACTTTCCTACTCTCGTAGTAATTATACTGCTATTGCGACAATGAGCTGTTTTAAAAATAAACAAAGTTACGTAAATACACCCAAGAACATCTTCAATTAAGCATTAAATGATATCATGTTGTTACTAACAAGACCGTTGAGGTGTCCATAGTAATTTTAAATTATAACCTAGCCTTTTATCGTACACATATACATGTGTACGATATGTAGTACAAATGTACATTTTATATTGCGAATTATTTGTTAAGATATACATATTATGCACATTGTACAGTGCACACATCTTATATTTTTATTTTACTCCAATGTTACCGAATATTTATATTGGACAACATAATGAAATATAAACAGCTGATAGACTAATCGGGATGACAAGTTGGAAAGAATTAAAAAATGTGGTAATTATAAAAATATGTCAAATAAGCAGAAAACCAAATGCCGCATGAAGATGCGGCATTCATTAGAAATAATTTATACCGGGTAGTGATATTCATTTCTGAGCCTGAGGAGAGATTGCTGTTGGTCTGGTTTGACGGGTGTGGTAGTTCAGTTATACTTACGTTATTATTTCCTACTTAATCCGTAGGGCTTACAACGCATGAGTGATCAACTTTAAACAAGTTCATGTTTTATAAAAATTATGTAATAGATATTAATGAAGTGCCCACTTTCTATCAAACCTACCATTTGGTTATTTTCATATAAAAATATGAAATGTCTCATGTCTCTCAGTATTTATTTACAACTAGCTGTGCCCACGACTTCGTCGGTGATGATTGAATTAAATTGACGTAACTTCTTTATTTGTTAACCGATGTTAATGGAAAAAACACTAAATGTTAAGTGAAGCCCATCGCAATATAATCCTGAAAACTGCATTCAAGTCGAATAAATCGTGTCTGAGACTAGCGTGCAGAAACATACAAATATACAGACAAACAGACAAAACCAAAATACATTGTTTTGGGTTCTCTTGCGTATATAAAGGCATCCCATTATAATTTTATATATGTATGCCATGTACAGACAGCAAAAGTTTTATTATATGCATAGATTACCCCAACTTATGTTTTAAACGAAGTAATTTCGAAATTTCGGTAAACTAAATTATTGGATTAAGCGTTGAAGATCAAAAAGCGTTCATTCACTGGTATTGAACTGGTATTTACTTTTTTGTGTCGTTATATTACTGCGTTGATTCTGAAACCTTGACAATGATCTTTGCGACAACGACCTGCCTCCATTATAACTCATTGCTTGCCGTTTGCAATTATATGTTTTATACATATATTCTTTAAAATACACGTTAAATAATTTAGAAAATCGGAGTGGGAATAGTTGTCTTAAATCATTTTCCAATTGTGAAGAAGGCAAGATAAAAAAATATAAAAGATCTACCTCTATTTTAACGATGCAATGACGAAATTCAAAAACCCAAAAGCGTTCTTATTACGGCATATTATTATCTTTCTAAGATTGTACGTGTTCATGGCTTTTAACTGTAACAGTAGCATTTAACTTCATAGCATTTAGTTGTATGGAGTATCTACTGTATTATATAATAATTGGACCGCAATTACTTCAACTGTGTAGGTACCATGTACAAGACGTTTGTGTCTTATCAATGAATTTCATTGCAACAAAGCGTTACAATCAAAATTTAGAGTCCCATATTTTTGTCTGACATTTATGGCAACATAACATAACTCAGAATTTTAATCGATATATAAACGATAAATATCTGCACATTTTGTCGTGAATAATAAAAACAAAAATACAAAATAATTGATAATAATGAATATTGTTTTGGAATCTTAAACTTGTCTAATATTGATAGTTTGTGGTGTATTCTGTTGCTTCCTAACTATGTACGTGCTCACTAATTCGCGCTAGCTGTCAGCAATCATTTCCGAGTATGTGCATTGACTCGGCGCCTTGACAATGATCTTGATTGCAACGACTCGGAGTAAATATAATATACATACTCAGCTTCGCCGGTACGCAATTCATTAGGTATTCTTAAAATAACTACACGGGTAGCGTATCGATGACGCTTAAATGTGACATGCGGAGTGATCGAATACCCCTAGGGTTCGATTCCCGGCAAGCCCAAACATTAGGTGATGAATTTATATTTATATTTTGTGACTGGGTGTTCATATACGTGTGATTGTAACTGTTCATGGGACTTGTTCAAATTATTTTCGTAGGAACGGCACATAAATGTAGCTTAATTATTTCGTAATAACCTTTAGTTCCAAAGGTGTTCGTAAGTATTTTCAATTGTAGCTCAGATACTATTAGGTATATAAGATACTATTTAGGTATTTCGAAATTTATTGATACATGTACTAACACTAGTTATTATTTTAATTGCTAACTAAAAATGTGTGGATTTGAACTATACTGCTATATAGAAATAATAATGGGTAATTCGAATTATAAAGAGTTTTGTTAATCATTTTACAATAATTAGAAGATCTAATTAGGCGATGAAAATTTAGTAAACTTTTTTTTATAAATTCTATTCAATAATTTTCTTAATGTTCTCACGTGACTGGTTTTTCTATTAATTTTTCTTTACTATTATTCATAGATCATGATTGTTTTTATTTTGTTCTAGATCTATGAAACAACTCTGTAATATAATTATTGTAATTCATTTTATCTCATTTAATCTGCTAGTTATGTCCTATCTTCGTTTATGCGTAGTTTCATCGACAAACAAACTAGAGAGCATCATCCGCGACATTATTCTTCATCTCGCGGACAGTGTAGTGCATTTAGGGCCAAGGTCGTGGTGCATATTGATTACACTATCACAATTTACGTAATATTGCGTTTGTATTTCTCAAAGTAACGTAATATTAGGAGCAGGAAGCATTAGATACCATTTTGAAGTTTCTTTTGTTTTTGTTGGATATAAAAAAAACAAGATTACATACATTTATTTGTTATATTAAATTACGAAATACTGTTGTGAAAATAGTTTCTTAACTGATACCGAGATTTACGTGTCTATACTATCTTTAATTACTATTATTGCCGTATCACTATTATGTATGTTTCAATATAAATTAAAGTATCTATTAGATGTTATTTCAGTTATATTTGAGTAATTTTGAACAAAACTCAATTCTTATAAAGCGAATAGCATGCATTTATTACAAACAATAACAATAACAATACAAAACTTGAACAATTGAGAAATATCTAATCTACTCTGCGTATTTTGTTAACATTGACCTACTTTCTATTCTAAACTTACTTTTTATCGAGATATACCATAATTTTACGCAATTCTATTGAACTGTACTAAGTATAATATTTAGACATACTTGACTGCATTTATCTATCCGTGCAAATACCTTGTGTCATTAAAAACATCAGGACATTGACTGTTCGGCACAATAGACAAAAACAAAGTAATTTGCGTTTATACGCGTCGATAGGTAAGTTTCCTGATGAACCGTCAGCAAAAAAATAATGCAATCTGTAGACGTTCCGCTTCATTCCTTGATGAGATGTACAAGTGTCATAACCCTAACTGGTGACCCATTAAATTAGGTTTTACGGTGTCGGAGCGGAGGCGTAGGAACTCTGCTGTACAATCCAGTTTGCATAATTTATTATTATTATACTAACTGGATCGCATTCGGATATCAATTTTATTGTGAAGTGACCATGTGTGAGACGTACATAATATTATATAATGAATGCAGACGAAATGATAACTATCGACGTTCTTTTAAACAACTACTTAGTGCTTCTTATTAACGGATAAACTGTTTGTATTATAATTTAACGTTGTGCTAAGGAGATATTCAACCGAGTCATTAATTTCGTTTCACCTCTTATGTAGTTCTGGGTAAAATTATTTTATGGGTAACATAAGTATGTGGTAAGTGTAATATTGAATACATCAGATAATTATTTTTGTACTTACTATAATTTTATAACAATACCTATAATTTATTGAAATTGTTGCGGTTATCTTACGAGGAAATACCTGAATCTGTACATTAAAAAATAAGGTGTTATACAAATATACAAATGCATTATGGATCGAAAATATTTTTCCGTATTCATTCCAGTAGGTACGTACTAAGTACTTACTAAGTGTCGGATCATAGTTCGTAGGTAGAGGAGTGAGGTGGCGGGCGTCTGTGTTGGGCGTTAGGGGACGTCTCCGGAAGCGAATGTGCTCAATGAAATTGATTTGACGTGATCCTGTCGCTCGGTCACTGTTCTGGTTATCGTTACACACTTACTCATTTTGTAAAACGTACAGTACAACCGGATCTTTTCGGAATTGCTACGATAAAAAAATACAAGGCAAACCTTTAACCTCCTTTTTTCGGAAGTCGGTTAATAAAATATTTTTTATTATCTGTTGCTTAAGTATTTAATATAAAAGATAATAAAAATTCTTGCCGTGATTTTAAAATATGATAAAATGTATACTTTATTTATTTTATTTACATTAATATAATTCGAATATTAACGATAGAGTAACAAAAAGACAAACATGAATGAGATAAAGTTGCCAGTGTTATAAGTTATTAATGTTACATTTTCATTGCATTGTTTATTGAAGTCTTACGCGAAAATGTAAAATCAATTTCACTGCAAGTTAAAAAAAAACGCATCACACACACCATGTGTACCATAAAATACACTGACTTTCGAACCATTTACATTATTTTTTAATGCCATAGGCCATCTTTTGTTCAAAAAATTTGAGCCAGAGGTGACATCTAGCACTGGTAAGCATTATGAATATTGTATGTAATAAGAACTCGTGTATGAAAATCTGTTCAACCGCTCTTACAGAAGAACCACGACAATTATATCCGCTTACTAAGAAAATAGTTTGAGAGCTATAGTTATATCCCACAAACCCAGATTACACTGATATAAGTATAAACCTTTAAGATGACATCATTTCTGTCGAAGACTAATAAAACAAGTAGGGACACAAGCGCTTTAACTATAAGAAGTGTATACTTAATAATATACAGTAATATTGCGTTTTAACGTCGTTAGATTTTTTGTTATAAAGAACGATCTTTTGTAAGTCTCCTATTCAATTGTTTGTAAGAAATTGGTTGTTTACTTAAACGTAATTAACTTCCGACCGGAACTATGGGCGGAGTCTTTGTCGTCACTTGTCGTTGTAATAAACTCCACTTGTATATCTACTTATCGTTATCATTATGTTTCTGGAGAGCTCATGCGTGTCATAATCATAAAGTATAGGTCTAGGCTACTTTTCAAAGTGTATATCTACATAAGTGAGATTGTTTTGACCCATCGATGACAGTTTATCTCAATTACAGGATACTGTAATAGGCATTCTATAAGTAGGTAAATACATGTATGAATTGATGCTATTTTGTTAATAATAAAACATGGCTTGATAGTAATAACAGTTATAGTAGATTCGTGGACGTCAAGAATTCCATAATTAAATATTATAGAATAAAATGAAAAAATAAAATAAATTAAATGAGCCCATTCGCAGTTTCACGGAAGTATGCTCGAGTTAGCTGCATTACCTTAGTATAGCAGTAATATAGGTAGATACAATAAAGATTATTTATTTTAGAATTTTTACGTTATCATACAATGTGTATACGTAATCCTATTCCGAATAAAAATGAAAGAAGTTATCATCTATACATATAATAAAACTGTAACCCATCACTGTCTGTACATGACATATATATAAATGATAATGGGGTGCCTTTATATACGCAACACAATGTATTTTGAACCAAACCCAACCACAACACAACCCAAACCCCAACAACCCAAAACAATGTATTTTGGTTTTGTCTGTTTGTCTGTATATCTGTATGTTTGATTTGAATGCGGTTTTCACGATTACATTGCGGTGGACTTCACTTAACATTTAGTGTTTTCATTGAAATCGGTTAACAAATAAAGAAGTTATGTCAAGTTAATTCAATCATCATCGACGAAGTCGTGGGCACAGCTAGTTATATTTAACTTTATTATTCACAAAATTACGTGCTGCAGTTTAGTTTGTTAACTTTGTTTCAATGTTAATACGTTATATTACCCTAACGTTTACAAAGTTATTTGAACATTTATAAAAGAATACTTTGTATTTTATGTATTGCAATTATTTGGCCAAGTAATGTTTGCAGGAAAATGTATTCAAATTACGTGACAAAATGTCGGTTGTCGCAATTGTCGACAATCACCATGTTCCAGTAGCCGTCATTTTCATATAAAGACTGGTGTAAGTATCGCTTTAATGAAAATAAACATTTTACATATACGATAATAATCCACGATTTTTAAGACTATTTATTTTTAAAGAAAAATAAGTGAAATCAAATGACGACGCTGTACCAAAATTTATTGTGGCATGTGTAATACCTACTACATATGTATATTGTTGCTAAAGCTTTTCTTCAATTTGGCTCATAAGAGAGATGTGTGTTGTTTATACGTTTTTGTTTCCCTTATAATGATTTAGGTATACTAATTTATATAGTGATCTCAAATAAAGCTATTTCCTTTTATCTTCATATGATTTTACAACACCAATAGGAAAGATTTGCAGCGAATTGTTCTGAACGTAAAAGCTAACAAAACAACTAACCACGTAGTGCTAAATAATATAAAATTTGTTTAACAATAAGGAAAAGACTCTTATTTCTCCCAAAATGTATATCACACGTTTTATTTCATCATTAACATTACTATATATCAGGTTACTGTAACTTTATCTCTAATTATAACTTTCGTTTTTATTTCATGTAATTAATAATCTATTGTAATTTAAATCGTTCATTTGAGGTCGTTGCTATAAATATAGGAAATAAATTTGACACATACAGATATTTCTTTAAGTGACATTGGATATATTTACAAGCTTTTAATCATGATTAGTATATTATTACGTCATGACATGAGATATGGGACAAGTGAATGAATACGAGAAGATATACAAAATGTACTTTATTGTCATTGTCAAATCAATATCTATCATGTGAAAAAGTATACTTTGTAACGATTAAAAAAATATGTATACTGTGGTAAAATTTTATATGTAAGTAAACAGCACATAATATTTTTTATACATAAGCTAGTCCTAATCCATCATATAGTGCTCAAAAGCATGTAGGAAGCAGTTCAGGAAGCTGTTTTGTGGACTAGTAGTAATCAAAATGTCAAGATTATACACATAGCCGACTTTATACTAAAATACTATATATATGTATATATATACTGTTGCACATATAATTGTTTATTTAACCTTATAAGGCGTATTAATATAGTACTATGTATTTTCATTGTTATAAATTAATTTATTAAAATGTAAAAAAGAAGTTTTAGGTACTTACCTACTTTTATCAATTTGTATGAAAAATAAATACATTTTAATTAATTTTTACGTACAACTGTTTAATATAAAATAATAGTTTCTCACTATGTGTATTGTTCAACGACGTCAATATTGTTCACCGACGTTAGTATTGTTCAACGACGTCAGTAGTGACTAGAATGGTAATCGTCATAGTAATAAACATATATTGTATTTTGTATTATTAGTCAACAAATAATTTATAACCGACTTTCGCCGTGTTTATCGTACCAGTCTGCTACATAGGATGCTCAATTTACATTCCTGGGTCTGTCTGGGTCGACTATATTTGGACTAATATATATTACTTTTTTTACGTCGTACTAGGTATGTTAATATATTTTTGTCAGAACACTACTATTGATATAACTCTTTAATATTATGACGAGAGATGTCCTTTTATATTTATATTATATAACATAACTACTCTTCCGCTTACGATTGAATTTTAAATTATATATAGGTATCCACACATTAACAACCACTACAGTTTCCTGATGCACACTTATATTTCCGGGTGGAAAAATCATGATCTTAATCATTTTTAATAAGGATATGTCTTAAAAGTTACACGAAATCTTAATATAAAATTAATATCTTTATGTGCATTACACGTCAAAACTTTTCATAATAATGTACTTTTAATATTGTGAGTTTTGTCTCTATTCCAAATATCTCCATTTTAAAAAATATGGGTCCTTTGAGGGTTGTGACAGTGCTTATTGTACGATACAATTAATTTTTTTAAAACTATGTTATAAATTAATCCAAGTATACAATTGTGTACAAATTATTCTTATGGTTATGTTATGGATGTTGCGTATGGTAGATCAAATAAAAAAGGGTGGATCTTCATAACAAAGGTAAATAATATAAGTGATATTTAACAACCATCCATTGGTACATCATAATATACATCCACGCGTTTCTGCTTTAATATTAAGGACTGCATTAGATTGCATGAGTACAAAACTCTAATGAATATTTAAGAACATTTAGTACGCAACATCGACCTACTTTTATCATAAGTATATGATCAATGGTAACCACATGCAGAAAGAATTCGTGTTTTAATATTTTTGTTTTATAAAAACCTACTCTGAACAATCAAAAGAAGACCGGGGCCATACGGCGTGATTACAAGAATGCTTAGCTATATATGTACTGAGGTTAATAGTGATTTCAATTTTCCGCGCAAGATATGAATCAGTACTCTCGTCACCAGCAACTTTAATCAGACGTGAGACGAATACATTGGAAAACAATTGCTTTGTTTAAAAGTTTAAAAATATTTAATTGAAATAAGTTAATTCATATGGAATTACTATTGTGATGATAGTGTAATGGGGGTAACTTAAACTACTGAATGTGTAACAGAATACATAGAAAAATATTATTTAACTTGTATAATATTTAACGTTGTTATTGTATAAGTATGAATTTTAAATCTTACGATTTACGGACATGTGTTGGTAATTCTCCGGATTGTAAAAAAATACATTTATTTGTTGGTTTTCTTAATTTTGCACATAACCGAGCGCTGTTAAAACTACTAAAAATTAAATAGAGAGAATGAAATAAACCAGTACCTTAAATAGCTATACAATAACAAGGCAACTTTTAGCACATGCATGTCTACCTTGGAATAGGATGTTGCGGAAGTATAATTTGAACTGCATAAAATGGCGACTAATTCATAAAATCATAAATGACATTAACCTAGACATTAGAGGCTGCATGTTGACCTTATCCACAATTCCATATTTGTCATACCTATCTATGTTAATCGAACATTTAAGGTTGTTTACTTTTTAAACACATACTATATTATAAATAAATACTTTGTATAAATTTGACCTACATATGTATAATATCTCACATGATTGTATAATTATCTGCAATTTATCGTCCTTCCTTCCCTTGAGATTTTATTGTATCAAAATGAATAGGTACAAATATTCTACGGGAACATTAACTATGCGGAGTATATTTTTGTGTTTGTTTTCATGTGCCGTAACATAATTTTGTTATATGAAACATTAATAAAAGTGGTTAAAAATTGATACTGAAATATTATGAGAACAGTTACTTTATAATACGACAAGGTATATTTATAATACTACTGCCTTTTAAATGTCACATTTGTGAGCACTCTTAAATGTTGCGTACTTACACAAGATTGGGAGAGGACTGAAATGAACCTCTAATACATATTAGTACAAAAGATTTATAAATGTCTAAATAATGTGAACGCTTTCCTGCAAGGTTATTTTCCAGAATTTATGATGTAAGTCGTAACATACAGGGTTTATTAGTAAAAATACTCTAAAACTAAATATAAAGATTTATTGAATATAAAAGTAATAATTTTGTTAAAATCCCTTATTTATGTTGTTTATAAATTGAGGTAGAAATACTGTATCATGTCTCTCTATAAATCTCTGTTTAATCTTAAGTAGTGCGTATATATGTAATAACAAAAATAGTATAAATAAAGCAATATAAACAAAATAGCAAAACAAATTCACTTCGTAATTTTGCCAAAATATATCTAAAGTATCCTTTCTTTGGAATAACATAGACAAGGAAGTGACAGTATGTACAGCTTTTATCTTTCATTATACCAACAAATATTAAAAATATCGATTTGCTCAGTAATGGCCCAGTCACTTATTATCAAAACTAGTTCATGTTTTAAACGTGACGATATACTTATAATTTTGCCTCGATTCATGCTTATTGGTCTTAAAAATAAAATAATGCGGAAACATGAGGAAATTGAATAAAAATTACAATTTAACAGAAGGAAATCAGAACTAGAGATCAGAATATTTTTTGGTATTTTTAATAACTGCTTCTCCTTGAATATGCTATTATTATTATGTTTACTATAATGTTTTGTGATTATTTCCCTAACGGCTAATATAAACAAAAATGATATATTTTAAAATTTATGTACAGATAATTTTATCAAATACATTGTATTCAAAACACAATAATACATTAAATTTCGACAAATAACAACTTTCCTTAATGTTTTCCTTTTCTTTCTTCGAAAATAACAAAACAATTATAAAATGATTATTCCTCTTAAATTTGTCTGACTTGTTTCAGAATGAGTATGATAACTTAGATTACTTACTTTTTGTCTCAATTACCGACAAAAGGTTCAATTCAAATTGTCACATATATATTTTATATTAAAAGAGCAGCACACGACCGTCTAGGCCTGTGTTTCCCAATGTGGGGCCCACGCCCCACAGGGGGGCAATTTGATAGTCAAGGGGGGCAATTCAAAAATGAACTTGGCACGATTTTGATCCTTTGGCTGTGGGTTATTTAAATGAAATGCTAGATATAAGTGACAAACTTAACAAAAAAAATATCAACTTTTTTTAATACGTCTTCTCAATGTGTCGAAGAAGACATTTTGCTACTATACTATTTTTGTGAAACCTAATACACTTATTTCTAGATAAACCGAATTAATAGGAATAAACACGTGCCTTTCCGCTATATTTCAATAAAACAGTAATTTATTTCTAAAACTTATCAATTATTTTTCTTAAGGGAACAAAAAAATTAAAGGTCAAGGTTATGGGGCATTTCCTAAAAAAGTTTGGGAAACACTGGTCTAGGCCATCTGATGCTGAGTGGTCGCCACAGCCCATGGTCATCCACATTCATATCCTCAAACAGAATTGAAGTCCTATCAGAGGTCGTACGTACATACGTTGTTACTTCTGAGAAGTGATGTGATAGCCACGATTGTAAATGTATCCGGACAACCACACTTCTATATCAGAAATACAAAAAATCCTTTACGGCGGCGGTCTAACCAATTCGTACCAAGTTCTACTATCTACTTTAATTTTACTGTGAATACAAAGAACTAGGAATATTAACGCATTCAGATTCGTCAGTTTATCATTTTAATATAGTTTATAATAGTACGAACAAATGGCGGAATAGTGCTATTGGCAAATAATTGAAATGTAAGCTGTAGTGATTAAACAATATGGAGTGCTGTAAATTTGTCAGTTTTTATGTAAATAAATTGACAGAATGATATGATTATGCAACTTATTTGTTCTGCGCACGAGATACACCTTGTATCATACATAGAGTAATTTAGTGCGTTGCTAATGAATGTATCCCTCTTAATTATTAAATTCAATTTTAATTCAATTTGTATTATTTATTATATGATTAGCTATTCTATATGATCATTCATATTGAATATTACATTACACTGTATGTGTAATTTCAAAAATCAAAGGTTGACGGTTTGATGTCAACAATTTAAATGAATTTCAAGCTTTACTTGAATTTTCTTTGATCTTAATCATTTTAGAAGTCTGTCAACAATTCCATATTTAATCGGCACTTAGTAATTATATAAGTATATTCGCCAAGAGCAATGGACATTGGTTACAGGACAATAAAGTCTTATATCTCGGGTCATTGAGCGATAACACACTTTCTCTGAGGGAGCCCTACGTCGATATAAATGGAATATTTTCAATTTATGTATTTATATAAATATGCATTAAAAGAGAACATGTTCGCTTTTATCATTTAAATTTAAGACATAACTTGCATCAAGCTGCAAATAGGTAGCGGTATACTTGCCTGGTCTAGCTATATAGTTTGTAAGATATCAAGTTTATTGACTTCAAACAGAGTTTAACATTCTTAAAAAGAAATAAAAGAAGATTTTTATTATTTTCGTATAGTTATTTATTAATTGAGCCCCTAAGCAATATGTGCAGGTAGGCAATTTATTTTAGGATAAGGCAAGACAAATACAAGTACATGCATAAGGGTGTTCACACACTTATTTTTCGGCTTAACAACTCTACGTATCTGTTGTTGACACTCATATTTACAATTGGATTTTTTCAGCATTATTCCAAATTTGTATGCAAGCGAGTATGTTAATACCGATTAGTGAAGGCCACAATTTGCAAGTTGCGTGAGTATCTTGCAGCACAGCTAACTAGCGCGGATATTGCGTTAAGAAACTCATGAAAACTACATGCAGGAACCCCGACATGTAATGAAAGCATGTCAATTAATTTAACTACAATATTAGAGCTTAGAAACGTCGAGTGCGGCTGGTATTTCGTTTGATTCCATTTGTGGGATAATTTTGTGCCGCCGTGCTTCAGAATTCGCGTTATGTCATCTATTTTAGCAGCAATGGATTGCTAGCAGTCTTTAAAAGTTGCCAGAGACGTTTCGGTTAGTGTGACAGGACAATGAATAGAAGGATTGATCACTATGTATACCATTCTAGATTAACTGGAATATGTCTCAGTAGTCGGAAGAGACTCATGTCCAGTCGTGGGGCATAAAAAGGAAAAAATATTATAAATATACACACTAATCAATTGTTAGTGTGTTTGTGATCAATATATTTTGTATGTATATTTATCGTGGTATATAAATTGCTCGCTAACATTAATATCCCATTGCGGTTGTTGCCAAAGCAATCAATTAAATCAAAAGGTTAAAAGGCCTTTTAGAAACGTAGTAGCAGTAATAAAACAAAAAATTAATAGAATACGGCACTAGATTGAAGCAAAAACTACTAAAGCTAATTTAAAAGAGATTACTCTAAATTGTCCCTGAGTTTCAGATACGCGAAGTGATAAAAGCATACGTTGTGTAAATTTTTCCTTAGATATATACTTCCTTAGATAGTAGCGGATATCTACAATAAGCCATGACACCTTTTTCCGTTTAAGTTGAATTAAAAAATAATGAGAATATGTATGTTTTAATACAAATTTTAATAAACAATCTTATGTATTTGTAGCTGTGTTTAAATTAGAAAATTAGCAAACGAACGTGCCGGGAACTTGATGTTAAGTAAATACTCCAAACTATGGGCATCCACATCCAACTTTAAACAGAACATAAGTAGAATCTAGGCTTATTGCTACCCCTAAGGATTATCATGATTGCATCGCTTGTGAGTATAGCCGAAGAAAACAACTTAAGACGAATAGTATCGATAGAATACGAAACGGGTTTTGTTATGACAACATAAAAAAATCTTACTCAAGTTCAAACCTATAAAATTTCCTATTTATACGTTTTTATGATTTCATCCAGACACCTAGCCTAACATATCTGTACGTTTCTTTATTTATAAACAGCTTTATTTTCTTAAAGTTAACTAGTCAGTACCTACATAAATTAATTGAAATTTTCACATAACATATACTGCGGCAGGTATTTGATACGCAAAATGTCGTATTTGGTCATACTCAATTTCAAAGTACATAAAAGGTTTATACGGTAAATAAATAAGTTCTAATTAACTTATTACTTCGATACATGCCTGTGAACCTTGACACCATCGTGAAAAGTGAAAATGAACTATTCGGTTATGAAATATTCTACTATGGTCGCTAAATGTATTTTACTCAAGTAACTTAGGTTAGTTCAGTTATCAATAACTTCAAAGTAATTTGGCCCTGCACAGGTCAACCAGGCCGGTTATTCTAATCAAAGTCACGAGTGACTTGTCAACCTGCAAAATAGCCTATACGTGCATTGAACTACAATTGTCTATAAGGAAGTGATTTAACTATAAGTATGTGTAATATGTTAAAGGTCGTTTAGGTAGCCTTTAAATATAAATACTCATTACCAATGTTAAATATTTTAATACAATGTACAAGAGCTATTTGTCTATGTCTATATTGAAAATCGGAAAAGTAATGATTTTCATTACTTTTATGTGAGAAGAGAAGCAAACAAACATGCAGGCTGTCTCATGTAAAGTAATCTTTGGAGTCCATGGACATACACATAACCTAAAAGAGGACTGAACTTCTATCTGAGCTCGTATGTAGATGCATTGCTGATCTTGAGGACTGAGATCGCCTCGCTTTTAAGTAAGGCCGATAACCGCACTTCACCAATCTAAACATTAGAGTCGCTTGAGGCGGATCATGAGGTCGTACTTTCCCGGCGGAACTACAATTTTATCGCCTATCATATGTATAAATCAAACTTTATATATTGCATCTACAAAAACATCATCAACTTAGTATTGTTCTACAGGTGTTTTACGAGTACATATTTCCGATAATTTCAATCGTATGCAGTCGGTTTAACTAGAAACGTTTCTTGCCTTTCCAATTCATTTAGTACTCACAATTTAAATCAAGCTCTTAATTATTATTGCGATTATTATAAAAAAACTGTTATTATTATAAAAAAAAATATTTTCAGAGTGTCAGGCAAGTAGTCAAACTATTAAACCTATTCTACTTCTACTATTCGACCGGATAAGTGCCGCTGTCGCTCTCATAACCTGTCGTTGAGCAGCTATTGTACATATTGTAATTGGAGAGGTGTGATTGCTGTCTACACTTCATAGCGAGTTCCGCAGCTTTAGTCCGCAGGATTAGCAACGCATTTACATATGACCTTTGATAGGACTTCACTCCTTTTGAAGATTGTATGTGTTTGTTATATCAACATTATACGGTGATGTACATGCTCGTTTCAAACTCTTTTCACTAAAAAATGAGATAAGTAAATGTTACTCTACACTGTGGTTTCTTTTTAGTTTGTCGTGCTGTTTTCATTGTTGTAATGAATATGTACTTAAATTATTTTTGATAACGAAACTACAAATATATGTAAAATCACACAAAACAGAGTATTTTATGGTATTCATAATAAGAGTGTAGGGATATTTTGTTGAGTATCGTTCACTTTTTCATATTAGAAAAGCAGATGTATTTGCAAATTTTAAAAATAAATTAAATTATGTGAGTAGCACATAATTTAGTTTATTATTTACGTATAGTTTACCTTGCTACATTATAATTGTACTGGTTCTAAGCGATCTTGACATGAAATGACTTGAAATACATGCATGGCAATAAATAAAAAAATCAAACTCCTTGAACCAATGGAAATACAATATGAAAGAAAATGACTGCAATACAGTGATGTTAGAAGTAGAAATCCACCAAATATGTTATAACTATTGTGTACTAAGTTGTGAAATTTTGGAAACGTTTGTCTTCTATTTCATGGTATGCAATAAAGTATATTCTATTCTATTCTATATTGTCGTGTAATAACTGTACAAAACGACTAACATGAAAATATATTACAAAGTTTAAGGTTTATAACATTTTCTATTGATATCTTTATTCATTTGACCTTCTTCTTGGAAAGGAGTTCAATGTTAAAGTTTATTATTTTAAACTTAATCGCTCAAAGTCATAGAAAGGTAAATGTAAACACATTTACTAAAAGATTTAAAAACTTGGCTCGTAAAAGTTTGTGAGCAGATATGAGCAATGCATGTGTATTGAGTTACAAAATAATATTTATTGTTCTTTACATTTAACCCGAAGGAGCACTAAGTGCCTACTAAATACGGATTAAGATAAAATGTCACGCTAATTACTATAAACAATTACTTTTCCTCAATTACTCCTAAGGATTTTAGAAAGTCTAAATCTCTCTAGGTGATAATCATAATTATGTCTACTTAAAAACAAATATTGTCAAGGAAAACAGATAGTATTATACTTATAGCAGTCGCTTAAAGAGATAATATAAACGTTACTTACTCACGTTATGTCATATGTACTCTTTTCTCATTGAACATTTCTTAATAAGTTTTACCCTATAAAATTGTTCATTATCAATGGTTATTTATAAAATTTACAATATTGATTAACGACCCGTGCCTGTGACAAAAAACAGTAGTTGTATTTTAAACCTTTCATTTTAATAAGATCATGTTGATATGTCCTTATGGGACAATCGAAAAATTGTCTATACTACGATTTAGTTACATTACTAATTTGTTAAAAAAGTATGCGACAATTGAATAAGAGATACAAGTGTATCTAGGACAGGAATTAATGTATATCAGTGAAGTTTTGAAGTTGACCTCATACTTTACATGATTCAGTTTGCATTTATACACTTGCATAGTCTAGCGGTAGTATTTCAAGTGGGTTGTCCAGAGTATGTTAACTGTGTAGGGAATTTTAATTTGACGGTTGAGCTGGTCACATCGGGATGGGTCGAGTAGAATCAGGGCATCGCATGCATCGTTGACGACCACATGTTCAATATTTCTTCACTACGAGAATTGAAAACTATATTATAACTGACAGGATTAAACAGTAAAACTGAGTTGATAATACGAGATTAAGCGTCTCAAAGAGTACAGAAAAAACTTACTCTACAAACTTACTCCGTGTAATCGTATAAAAATGCACAATAACAATTTTGGTTAGATGTAAAAAAAACTATTCATAATGAAATATATTCATTAATGTTCTATAATATATATTGTGACATCAATGTAATCGATAAATACATGGATGATTCTTAAAGAAACAATGTTTTTTTCATCTTTAATTAAAATATTTCTAATTTTTCCTGTGTCGAAAGTTTACCTTCTGATTTTTACGTATATCATTTATATTTTTCTACCAAGGATTTTTGTACCTGTTATTGAACCATTATACATTTTTCTTTGTTATTACTGCACTGTTAGCTTATTTTTCCTTCAATCTTGGTAATTGGTAAAAAAAACAGATAACGATAGTAAGGATTTCCTTCCGTTTATGTACGTACTTACTGATTATGAAGTTAAATATAAATTCAGATTATTATATACTTAACTTAATCATAAAAAATCTGGATTATCAAATACTAATTTTATAATGCAATCAACGTACAATAACAGTAATTAATTTTACTTATTATAACCGAACAATGTATAATATTGTAAGTAATTGTCTTTAGGCTGAAAAGACATAAATTCTAAATGGTCATATAAAATTTATTTTTAAATAATTTCGTTATACCGAAATCATTCAAGTTTATTAATTTCGCAGATACAAAATATAGTTAACTTAAAAACACATTCGCTAGTCATTAATACATATTTTAAAAAGAATATATGATACGCGGCAGTCATATTGATATCATAAGAATACTTATAATGTGATATTACGTTCATATAATTAATGTTTATGTTATTAATATGATTTATTAATGAAGCACGTCTATTAAAATTGCACAAATGAAGACACTCATAAATTTAAAAATACCGTTTTATAGCAATTTATATAATTTTCATGCATTTTATAATTCTACATTAAAGTGGTTGAGTGCATGTAAGCCAATTAGATCAACTCTTTGCGTGATATCAAGTTTAAGATGACACAAGATATAAAGAGATGACGCACTGATATAGTTTATTAAGACAGGAAATATATAAATGAGGATTAACGCTAAGTACTCAAAAGTAGTACATGACGACCGGGTTTGATCTCATAACTACAGGGAAATGAATCATATAAAACTACACACTTCGAACGTTTTTACATATTAAACATTGTATAGTTGAATTGGGAATCATTCTAGGATCGAAAGGAGATTTTTGTAAACTGATACAAAATGAAGTTACGAACTTATTTGTATGTTATTCACTTATTTTAGTTGAATATGAAAATATTCCCATTGCAAAAGTTTATTTTCATTTTATGATTTAACATAATAACGGTACTAAGGAGATGGATAAATTTACTGTAAACCACTGAAACTTGAAACTACTTGAAATTTAACTTTAAATATACACACAATTATTATGTATCTGTTAAGTGTTTCTATAGTCAGGAATTTGTTTTTACTTACTGTTATTTCAATATAAAAATGTCAAGGTAACAACAAACGCACAATAAAACTATTATAATCTACAGATATGAATAATATGCCATGGTGTAGATATAGATGTTTATATAAATGGGTACGGTAATACTGAATTTATTGTAAGAACTATTCTGTAAGTACAATAATCTATATATTTATAAATTCCTATGTTCCATGGTCACCCCATACCTTGAACACCAATTTACTGATGTCATTCATCTTATTTATAAGTTTCCTAATAAATAAAAAATAAAACAGAAAATGTCACAAAAATCGTAATGACTATTTAAAGTTCGCGCGTTTAACAGTACGCTATGAAGTTCGTGCGTTTGACAGTTAATTTTTTTTGTCAAATTTAATTTATCATTCAACAGCTGCATCTGTCAGTACATATCGATGACAAAATACTTTATTTAGTTTTTAGGGCCTTTGTTCAAAAAATATATATAAACGCGGGTTAAAATACTTAGTTTTTCGTTTGTTCAATTTTTTTTTGAGAAGTATCTTATTCAAAAATAATGAACAAGGGTCTCAGTTAATTCAATACAATGTTGCTTTAATTTAAAGGTTTAATTTAATATAGATTTTTGGTACGTTTTAATTGACTAATACTTGCTATAAATGTTTATACAGAAATACTACAGGAGCCAATTTTTATTTTCAGTTGCATTTTGTTGTAGGACCTACCCAATGTAGGGTATCAAAATGAGGGTTTTAAATTAATGTTTTCAAAATACATACAGTTTATATATTTACGACGAATATCTGTATTAATATATAAAAGTTCTATACGTTATCGAATCGTCTAAAGCTGTGCGGCTGAAGTGCAATCAATTTGATGGTCAACATAACAGTTCATTAATCAAACAATTTACAGGTGACGAGTATTACTACCGACTGAATGCATACAAGTAACAATTTCATACTGAAAATTATTGAAGAATGCAGCACTTCCTGGCATCGTAATATTAATTTTACGAGGTATATATGATCCGTATCAGTTGCGTTTCAGTGAAAAAGTGTATTTACTGGCTCATTTACATACCAGGATTTAATATTAAATGTAAAAAAAAGAAGATTCTCGATTCGACCCTTAATTATATTTTATGTAATTAAAGTAGCAACCCAATAACAAAAAATGCATTCCAGCTCATGCACTGGTATATTACAGGCATCTCAAACTAACTCAAAGGTAAAAAATAAATATCTTTCTGTATATAGCTTAGAGGCATCACTGATGTGTAAGTTTTCACGTTTCGTTTAACTAAACTACCTCACCATTTCCTACCAACTTTAATAGCCACGCTTAAGGAGGTACAGATATTAAGAAGAAGACGGTGTAGCTGTCTACGTTGAAGTAAATTTTCATATCATAAGTGTATATATCCTAGATAAATCCCTATCTGGAGTTATCAAAGTCAGTTCTTCGAGGTCTCTACTTATAGAAAGCATATGTAAGGGCATATTGTAGAGTTGATTACTTTAACGAATTAAGTTAGTAAATATACGTGGTTATAAATTAAAATACCCATTGACGTAAATGCCAGTTACTGCAACACCTAATATTGAACAGGTTAATTTGTACTATCGCTTAAGAACTCATTATGTAGTAAAATGAACGCTACGATAGAACATCTAAGGCGCATGCTGTAAATGGTGAATATTGCAACAGATTAGTTGCATACCGAAGTGAATTTATATTGAGCAAGAAAAATAATTATGACCAGCGTTACTTTAAGGCGACTTCTACAAGTAAAATAAATCATAGATTGGTTAACAAAATATTAGCATCATTCTATCATTTTTGTGATTCCCAAATAAACTCGATCAAACATTTAAGCATAAACAAACAATTACTAGCAGTAATACCTTATAATACCTGTCACATCAGAATACAAACATATCGACGTCGACGCGTGAAAACCTCGATTACCAGAATTGTACACAAAAATGGTTTTATTTCTATTTTAGGAAAGAAAACACGGCAATGTGTGTCTTAGGTTCACTTTAATTGAGCAAAACTTCATCAAATGACATTGGATGGAAAACTCCCGAAAAATATACAAGGATCCATTTAATCCAAAAACTTGGGAAGACTCATCAATTGGTAATAGATGGGTTGAATAAAGGTATACACATATTTTACTGCTTATCATCTCGTATATATAGAATTCTTGATTTTATCCAGGCAACCTCATAATTTGCCTTAGACTCATTCACGCTAACTCTATGAAAATAATATCACGCTAGGTACTATTTAATAAGTAAAAACGGAACGAAATAAACCACAAGAAAGATCCATAGATTTTTCATGGGAGGTTTCTTTATTAAATATATTAAACGCTTTAAAATATCGTTGAATATACGTAAAGCAAACGGAAAAATATAAAAAATAAGTAAAAATAAATCATTTCTGCCGTTGATCTATAAGCTGCCTTAACAAAACACTAATATTATAAAGATGTAATCATGGATAAACGGTTACAAAATTCCAAGTGCATTATACTAATGCACTGTTTCATAACCCCTTATTACCTCTAATTCGCGATCAGATAACTACCAACAACAAAATTAACATAGAATATCTGCACACTAAAATAAAATATAGCTTATGGTTGCAAAGAACATTTCGTAGTTTTCTTAGGATACTAGTATGATTATGTAAATTACACAAATACTAGTAGTACTTCGCGGCCTCATCTGCATCAAATCCGCCTGACTTTACTACCGTACTACACGGGTAATATAGTACGGTAGTACAGCCCGTGTCCGTGTTTTCGGCCTAGCTTGGTTTATTGAGAAAATGCCATTACAGTTCGGCCATTTTGTACAAAATATCTAGAAGTTTTATACGCAAACTATCCTCGTTAATCAAACTATTCATTACTGAAAATTATATTACAAGCCGCTTAGTTATTGAGCAGAAGTAAGCATAAAAATAGATAGAGGCAGACAGCGACTTTGTTTTATATTATGTAGAGATAACTACAAAATATTAAAATTTCCTTTACGAACTTTGTGTATGGTTAATACACTTCATATTATTTCCATTTACATATCCGTTCTGACAGAGGCACATTAAGATAAACATCTTTAAACATTGCAATCCATACGAATAAATAAAATTAAAACTTTATGTTGAAAATTTCAAAATAATACAATTTTAGAGTCACGCTTATTTACACGTTATCAAAACAGAAATCAGATATTTACATATCTTTATGTCTATACTTATGTGGACTATTCCTGAAAACATAATATGAATGGTATGTTCGTTCCAAAATATAGGTCTTTACTGAGCAGATTACTTATTATCTCCAAAACATAAGCTACGTTTGTTTTAAAAGTGGAAAGCTATGTGAAATAATAAGATTAAAATATTACAATGTATTTTCCAGTTATGTTTTAATAAAGTTAATAATTGGACAGTTTCAGAACAGTTGAATATTAGAAAATTTTATCCCCTTCATGAAGTATTTTGATAATGAAATTATACAAATAATACAACGGGGTGCTCATCTAATGTACAGATTTTGCATTGTATCTTTGACGTACATGTGTATGTAAATACCTTATAATGAAATAAAATATTTGAATTTTAATTTACATTGTAAATATCGAATGACAATATAAGCCATAAATAGTATTCTAGTATTCCATTGTTCTTAATTAGATACAAATGTGCTACTTATTCATAAAACGTTGTATATATTCATTTTACTGTCTGGTACCATACTTTCATTATCTGGTAACGTATTCGGTAGGAAAATAATTCGGTACCTAAAATATTTGCGTCATCTGACATTATTTAACATTTGTTCTTTTACTTTTACCGACACTTAGGTACTCCAAAGTAGACGTTTGTAAGAACCTTGGAAAAACTAGGGGCAAATTGTTTACAGTTGGTACTTGTTGTGTTAATTGTCGTGATCAACAGTTATCATATCAGATTACGCTTCTTGTAAGGCCAATCGCCGCCACATATTATTCAGGGAACATATCGACTGTTCTAAGGACATATGTACATATTAAAAATTAGTATCGTATTCCCAAAAATAAACAAAGTACAATTTTTGCCGCTTCTGTAATGAAGAAAAAGTGTAGCCCTGTCAAAAATAATTCGTCAACATGTGCAAAATAATTAACCATGTATACAATTACACTATATAATACAAGTAGTATACAGATGTTAATTTACATAATAATATCATACGAACTAACAATTTATAAACCTATCTTAAATTGAATACTATATCGCTTATATTCAACGGTAATATTTTTGCCATTTAGACTGATTATTTTTTATTACACAGGGAATACTTTATAAAGCCAACATGGGATCAACTGGTAGCACTTGGTTCGTTATTATATATTTAGGCATGTTCTCACATTTGGTTCCATAAGGAAACTATTAAACTTCTAATTAATTATCATAACCATGTGCATCATAAGTTATGCGAATAACTCTGTACTCCTTTTAATTGGTTGCTATGATTTTTTTGTGCTGGGAAAGATATATCATATAAATTTAGTTAAGACCTGAAGACAGAATCTATGATAAAATTACAGAATTCTCCAATTTTTATGTTGTAAGGAAAGAAACTGCCTTCAGATAATACGATATTTGAGTAATCGTTACATACAGGTAATTGGTTTTCGACTTAACTTTTTATAACATTTTTTACCTACAGAAACAACTAACTAAATTTGCGAAAAATATATCGTAATATTAAAGTAAAACCTTACATACGGAATTACTCATAATTTTACTACTAACCTTAGGGAAAGTCATTTCTGACCTACCCTGCTCACTTAAAAAACTGGTTCAGTGCAGTCAGTAGCCATATCCTATTGTTATAAATGTCAATATAATTACGTATCTACACTTGAAATAATTCTATTGTGTGAGAAAATTATCTCACTAATAAGGATACAGAACTAGTTGTAAATCAATTAAGTAATATCTGAAGAATACATCTCTCTTTGATCGATTAACAATATTCTGTGAGCGATATACAAATAGTAGTAGTATATATATATATGAATGAGTTTAATTATTTACAACTACACTTTTTATAGGACTCTACGAGGCAGGGTGCACCCACATGCACGGTTCATAGAACATCAACCAAGAAAAAATTTATAAGTAGTTTCAAAGAAAAATAGTACTAAGATCTACTTTACAATCAGTATAGTTCTACAATTTACAATAAAGTACTGTCCAAATAGATTCGATAATTTCCATAACAATTAATGAAAAAACAAAGGTCTCTTTGTACCGTAAGTGATACATAGACAATAAATACATTTTTAAATCTATGTATCTTACTCGCAGATAGACAAATAATATAATATGAAACATTAAAATCTAGAAAATATTAAATATGGCATGGTCAGGGTTGATGGAATAAGATTATCATCTTAAAATTATTGAGATTATTTTTAATTTGCCAAAATTTTGTACACCAATGACATATTTATACACAAAAAAGGATTTTTATTTCAAATCAGTTAACCTCTTATTATTTAAAGTTCTCGTCATTATATCATATTTAATGTAGTAAAAATAATGCATAGTTACTTTTTGAAACAAGGATATACGAGAAGGATAAGTTTTACTACCTTTCTGCTTTAAAACTTCGGTACAGAAATATTTTGCTTATTTCTGATATCACAGACTGGTTGTAATTAAAAAATATCTCGTAAAAAAAGGCCGATTCCTTTTCAAACTTCATGTTATCCTTCAGTACATTCCCCTTTTATTTCTTATATTTTGGAGTGCGTAAAGAAATAAAGTATAAAAATTTAAATTTTCATATAAAAAATTAAAACACTTACTTTTAAAGAGACCCATCTTGAAGCATTTTCTCATTATATCTGGAATTGTTGCAATTTTGTTTACGTCGCCCATGTGTGCACTTATATATTTAATAGAATACTATTCTTTATTAGAACTGTATTCGATTGGCATGTAAATGTAGAGTACAAGTTTTTAATTTATTCGTTTTGCATTGAAAATGTTCGCGAGGTATTTGTTCCTGAAGATCGCGTGAATTTTCTTTCGGGTGATGCGTGTGTAGCACCGGCCCACTACGAACTGATACGTTGACTGAAGGCAGCGCGGACGCAGGCGCCCAACGGTCGCGCTCATTGCCACGCTCCGCGTAAATCACCCATGGATTATCTAATAAAGCTTCGCTTTTGTCTTTCAATGCAAATCCAGGGGCGTTTATATATGACAGATTGCTCTCTAAATGGCAATCTGATATCCGGAACTCCATGTTTTAAAATAGCATGAAGAACAGTCTCAAGGGTGCGACGCTTTTATTCCGATATCCTCGTATCATATGATAATTATAAAATGAGTGTGTCATATTTATCTTGTTTTATATGACAATAAATTTCCATATCAATACATTATTATGTTACAAATGTAAACAACTGGTTTTGTATTAATATGAAATAAAATATTTTAACAATATATATTCTACACATTTTCACATTCACAGACTGCTATCTTTTGTGGCATGTGTCAGAAAACATGAAAGTAAAATCATCAATGCTTCTATAAGCTGAAAAATTTAATATCGAAATCATCGTCCAACTTCCTCTTCCATATGTTATCGAAATAGAATTTAAACTTATGCCATATAACGGGTACTCACGATTAACGCTTCTCAATTGCCGATATTTCGAACTGCGGTGGCGGGAGGAAACTGTTGACCTAGGTCAACACCAGTACCCGTTATATAGTAATATGTATAAATTCCGCGATGATATTGGTTTAAAATCGTAAGGGTTTTTAATTATTGGTGAAACTAAATTCATGTTGAGTCTTGATTCAAGTCTTGACATTTGCATGTAGTGACAAATGTGAGAGTAAATAAACAAGTAAAATGAACTGACTTTTATATGATGCATGATTGTAATTAACATCTGGATAAAGTAAACCACCTTGTTCGTATCTATCAGTATATGTGGCAATGTAGCGAGGCCAGTCTAATTAATATTTAGGAGAAAGAAACACATTTTTATTCATAAAGAATAATTAAAAATATTAAATCGCCTTGCATATTTATATATTTCGTAATAAACAAGCGACGATATTTTGAGCAAACTAAAACATGAGCATGACACAAAGTGGGCATAATAAAACAGTGTGCATACAGAGTGAGCATAACAAAAATTTTAACCTGGACCACAAAGCATGACGGACAAAATTCACATAACTAGATTATCAAATTAGGATAATGCAAAATATTTTTATTGAATTTTAACAAAAGATAAAATTCAAAGTGTTAGTATTAGAAGATCTTCAAATACTACTGAAAAAATAAGTTTTCTCAACATGTTTTTTCTACAAATAGTACATATATACTGCAAATACATGCGTATAGTACAATACGTGGTTATGGGTACGGTATTTGCTAAAACTAAAATCAATATTTAGGATAACCTACACTAGCAACCGTTTCCACAATTTTTTTGTATAATGTTTGATAGTAATAATTAGTAGTATAAAGATTCACTAGAATTGTCAGTTTCTTACATCATATTATCAAATAGGTTGTTGAATATCCAGAAAATGAAAATAAGAATAATGAATATTTGACAAAGTAACATCTATGGTGCACGTAGTCAAAGTTTGCTTTTGGACATGTACTCACTTATTTTTATATTTCATCATACAATGAGAAGAGGTTTCTAAGTTTGAAATATGACATTTTTATAGTATGGAAGTATACGAAAAATCAGTCCAATTTATGGCAGGTCAGCCCTTAACTGACGACCTTCGACTCCCACTAAGTATCCAGAGATACGTCGGTAATCTTGAGGATTTTGGAAAATGTCACTGTCATGTCATATTTTTTTAAACTACATTTTTAAAATCTACATCAAATACATCAATGTTTAACATTTTTCTTTTAGATACGTATAAGATAGATATAAATGCGGCGATGCTGCCTCCAGTATGAATCACAAAGGATTCTTCCAAAAAATCAAAATGTAAAAAATTGAAAGCGCAGGGTTTATTAAATAACGCGTCCCCAATGAGTGGAAAAAAGCTTATGAAAATCTGTCATGTATATGACCCATTATAAAATGCTAAGAAATGTAAAAAAAATAGATTAATAAGTCTGTGTTGTTATTTACTTTATTTTTAAATGAAATAAAGTTAATGTACATATTGCACAAATAATGTTAATTACAGTTGCAACATAATACAGACTTTGTCGGTGTGCAAATATTTATTTGTATGTATTTTATTGTTGTGCGGAGCGGATATTCACGATAATAATTTGTGGTATATATTACTAGCAACTTGCAAGGTATTTTTGTTATGGAGAAAGAACAGCGGAAGAACTCATGGTATACATATTACGAGCAGATAAAATTATCTTACGCTGGCTAAGTTCATATTCTAAATATGTATGTAGTAGGTATATAAAAATGTTTCTCAAAACAAAAATATTACTCATTTTATTGTAAGTCGTATTTTAAGTTTAATTATGTTGTTAAGGTTGTTTTATAAGAATGAACGCAGGTATGTTCTTACTGTACTGTACATAACCTGGTAAACTTTATGTATTTTATATACTTAGTGTATTATTTGCACGTACAATTAATTTATTATTGCAAGCAGATACTTACGACAATACGATTTAATCTAAGCTAGGGATAACAAATCAAAAATCCATTTACAGTTAATTATCTTAACATATGCAACTCAAAATTCAGAAATTAACGAAAAACTAACAAAAAACAAATTAAAATCCGTATAAGCATTTTTACTACAAAAATAGTAGAGGTTTCGTTTTAGTTGACATATGTATTTGATCTAAACCTCGTTCATAAAGTTCATATATTATTTGGAGGGTTTACGTACGTCAGCATTCCAGTGTTGTCCACAAGTAAAGATTAAAATAGCGATAAAATAAAGGTGGACAAAAAAGAGTCGTAAAAATTATCCTGCACTGGACAGAATAGTGCTCCAACACAACTTTATAATAGGTATCTACCTAGACCTTTGCTTGCAGTGTTTATTCATAGCAAACTCGCTCGTAGGAGCGATGGGAGAAATCGTAGTAGTACCTTGACGGCGAGGTTGTGAACCCCAAATACGTTACACCATTGCTTCAACTAAATAATCTTGTGTTCAGATTAATTTTATAGCAGTCAGTGATTATACCAAAATTTATCTTCATTTGTTTTATGACGCTCATTTAATTTAAATCGACCTGCATGTAATAGGGAATACTGAACTTTTAAAGGTGGTAGAGCCGCTAGAAATCAC
>DWON01000374.1:0-35013 GCA_018251015.1 Phocides pigmalion okeechobee | reverse complement strand
CCCCCCCCCCCACCCCCGCCATTCCGCGGACTTAAAAACGCACCCTCGTAGTAGAATAATGGTTTACCTGGGAGGTACCATCGCCAAACTCATAACTGTTACTTTAATCTTGTATGAGATGCATGTGCATGTCCATTGGCTGCAAAGACCTTTTAACATCAGATGGCCTGCACGTTCATTTGTTACTATTCTAACATTAAAAAATCTTCCGTATAGGAACAAATGAACATAAAAGCTATAAGGCGACACTACCAAGATAAAACGTACTTCTCTGGACCGTGTCCTTTATAAACAAATTCTGTGGCGCCCTCGAAGTCGCGCCCGTAACCAACTAATTTAAGCGTAGCTTGATCTACCTCGTGGAACTTATTAATTTAACTAAATATAAAACTGATATTTCAACTATTTAGGTCAGTTAGCTTAGTCTGCCATACATAACTTGTAGATACTAACTAAAATGGCATGTTTCGGAAACTAAGGCAAAATATTAAAGAACTAAATACGATGATTTTGCAACTTTAACATACATTATATATGTACTTGAAATTTTGATAATCATCAACGGGAAATGAAAATAAAACACCAAATTATCAATCTTTTATAAATATTCGTAAATGTAGGTCAAATGTGGTACAATTAAAATCAGAGGAAATATTTTTATCAACATCATATCAAAAAGGAAACATCCATGCATTGTTTTCTACACTTTATCATAATCTTAATTACAAACTGTAAAAAATATTCATAACTATCTATAATGCATAGGAACATGAGTCTGTTAGTAATAGGGTGAAGATAATGATATAAACGGATGCTGAAGCTTGAATTTACATTACACTCGCAAAAAAATATATGTTCACCCTATCTCTAACCGTCTGAAGACTCTTTGAACTGAATGTAAAAGCTTCTTAAAGTAATTATTTTTTATTTGAACCAAACACTTATTTTAATGGGAAACAAATTGGATTAACATTTTGTATTAAAAGTAAACAAAAATATCTATTAATACAGAATAATATGCGATAGAGTGTAGAAAAGTTAAAATAGTATTCACACATTGTTGTTAAAACCAATAAAACATAATTATATGTCGAGAGGGGTGAAAACAATTCAATCTTATATTTGAAATTAAATAAAATTAATAACCAGGCTGAGAGGATACGCCAATAGCGTCATGTACAATAGATAATAATCGTCGATTACTGTACACTTTTGTCTAATACCAATTACTTTTACCAAGAATATTTCATATATGGTAATGAATGTATCACAAAGTAACCAATAAATTTTTGTATGAAACGCATCAATAATCTGAGTGAAACATCAAAATATAATGCTTAACCAGCACCCAGTACTTTCCATACAAAAGTATGATGAAATGTATCCGTTGATAGTGATGCTACAAATACACAATTAATTGATTAACAACTAAATATTGATACATCATTTATTTTTTATATAATTTAAAATGTTTTATTGGTTTAAGTTATTGTGAAAGGAGAAAGCTTTAATGAATACACTGACGATTATCATTTACAAACTAATTAATAAGAAATAACCATTTTAATACTTTAAGACATAAATAATAACACATTTTAAACAATTTAACTTGCTTTCTTTGACTTAAAATCTCTTATATCTAGATATTTTGACTACACTAATAGTATAACCAAGTCCGTTATGTTACATTGTTAATAATTATCCTATACTGACATAATGTAAAAGGCGGTAGGCAGACAACTTCTTAATTCTATGGACTCAGAAACAGAGTGTTAATATTATATCCAAAGAAGACAATGGCTTAGCAATTTTAACCCTGAAATGTCAGCCTAGGAAGACTTAAAATAACATTGAAATATTTATTTACAAGTCAATCCAAAGTTAAATGAAAATTAAACAATAGAATAAAAGCATTGTTCTCAATTTTATTTTGTGTTAAAACATACAATATTTATTTGCTATCCTACATTTCTATTAATAAGTCTTAATTACTGACATTTCAATGTATGGTATACTATGTCATTGTCAGACACAAATGCAAAAAATAAATAACATATCAAAGAACACACACAATATTACTAGCAGAGTTAGAGAGATTCCCATTTATTTTTAATTATGTTAACTTACCACGTTTTATAAAAGAGAATGATTGACTTAATTATTGCTGCATGTTTCATAAAAATCTCTGTAAAACTGCCAGTTTATAACCTATTATGATTATGTATAATATTCATATTATACACATAAACAGCTACATAATCAAGACACACATATACACTCATACATTACTCTATCAATATGGTGGCTCGAACTAGCGTAACTTAATAATGAATTAATGATCAGTCTTAATAAATTCATATGACCCCTCGCGGGACCACAGCTCTATTTTTACACATATTGTACATCACTCTGTTGCTGAGTCTAACTTAAACAAAATACATTCAAAACTTACTACAGACACTATTAACAAAAAAGCACTGCTGGTTAAATTTTAACAAAAAAAATGTCAGCACAAAGAAGCGACGATAAAATCACATTAAGACTGTTACCTAAATTGAGGATCATTAAATCCACATATTCTAGGACTACTAAAGTTAGTTGTGAAGCATTTACACCAACCTTTTCGAATTTCGAGAGTTGATGATTACATCATCTAATTTAACTGGGAATTTGCCTATAGACAAAAATTTCAATACTAGACAATTTATTTAGATATGAGCAATATGACCACTTTTTCATCATGTTGTTAATAAATCATCCCTACATCTCCGAGCGCGCGCTACAAGTGCACCCAACTTTGTTATCCGAGTACGACAACACTTCATTGTGTGTAAAGATGATTTTAAACAACATGTGTCTTCTTTAGCTCAATGTATGATAGTTATCTATAAACAAAATCTAACTGATTAAAAAGGCTTATATTAAGCTTTACATAATTAGATGGATATTATAAATTATTTTAATGTAACTACATTCCAAAACATTAATTCATGTTCAGAGAGAACAACATGGAATGCTCTAAAATTTCTGACATTATCACTGAGGGGTGACATGGTTTTTAGTCAGCCACTAACAATACTTACTAATATCAAGTTCAAAGTAAGCACTGGGATTCATGAGCAAGTACCACACCTTGCCAGCCAAGCAGATCATAATATATATTTATTTGCCTGTTCTTTTGTCTATAACATTTTAAATTGCTTTCTGATAATATACATCTCAAAATTGATCAATATAGTCAAACAATGATATTTCATATTATAAAGTATTATTATTGTATGTATAATGTTTATTTCTAAAACAAATGAACAGTAGCTTCATGCTTTATGTTTGAGTATAATTACACCGAACCACGATTACTTAAAAAAATGTAGGGAGCCGCATGCCTACAAATTACTATCTACAATGTCAACATTATCCACCCACATCTCACAAATCCTATAGTATACTCGCTCATAATATTGCCAGAATAATTTAAACAACAATTTAATCAATTTCAACTAGCATTATTGCTATCATAACTCTTAACTCTTTATCCATATATAATGCCACAAATATGTATGACAAGTTTTTACATACAACTTTTCACACAAACATTAGTTTTACCTAATTCCTATAGATTCCCAATAAACATCATAAAAATAAAATTGGCACGCGGCACACTGCATTACAACTTTCCATCTCCAACCTACTCTACTTAAATCAGTCAATCTCCATTTCATCATGACTACCGCAGTAAGCCCGAATAAACATAATATTCAAATGTTTCAATATTTGAGACTAAACTAAGCACAGCGCCGATCGACATTTGTCACAATGCATCCATCTACCAATTCACGCTTTCATTCACCTCGACTTTTATGTGTAAAAAAAATAAACAAAACGCAGACTTATCGATTCGTCACTTTGGAAAAGAACTAAACAACTAAAATTTATAAACTATATTCGAGGGGGATCAGGAGTGCTCTTAACCGGAAGCGAATTATCGAGCTGAAAGTTCGAGACTAGACCGATGCAATCACGAATGTTTTACTACGATCACGCCCGGTCTCTGCGGCGGAGCGCGGTCAACTTTCTTCGTGAGGGCGAGCGGCGCGTCGCCTGTTTCCTCCCGGAATAAGTGATCGCCTTCCAGGTGACGAATGGCCTCTACGATAGTTTCTAAATTTTGGCGGCTTGTGCTTGCCAAATACAGTCGCGACGGAGCGTCGTGTGCGGCATCAGGCAGTACCTCCACCTCCACGCGAGGCTCTGCTTTGATAGCAGCCTCCAGCAGAGGTGCCGCGGGAGCCTCTGTTGCCGGAATCTCCACTTCATCACTTTCAACTTTGCAATCTGCTACATCAGTCTGTTCATAATGGACTACGGGATGCTGCGACTCGCAGCCGCTTTCGGGATACATCTGTGTTTCCAGAGAATGTACTCGTTCTTCCAGCAATCGCCGCAGCCTTCTTTCGCGTTCGAGTTGCACACGGAGTTCGCCACTTTCAGTATCCTTTTTCTGTGGCATGTTTGGTACAGTTATAACAGCAACTGACTCTGGAGTTATTGAGTTAGTAATAGTGGCATCAGTGGAATCAGGGATAATGGCAGGGACATGGGATATGACTTCGCTTTTTCTTTTCTTCAAAGGGATCTCTCCACCCTCATGCTGATTAAGTAGTCGCTTTAACTGGCAGTTTTGGGAGAGGAGTCTAGTTTTTTCCTGTTCCAGAGAGTAGATGTATTCAGCTGTTTGTTGTAAAATGGCAGCCTGCAAAGAAAAAATATCTCATGTTTTAATGTTGCAAAATAACATATACTTAGCCACTTTTTTATCAGATGGTAGTAGGAAACAAATAGTGCATACTAAATAATATGTGTAGTCACTATCACCCATAGATCTTATAGACATTCAACCCCAAATACTATGCAAATCCTACCTAAAGTGGAATTGCTAACTGTGAGGGCTAAGTTACATTTAGGGCCCTCATATGAGTATAAGTTCTGTAATATTCAAACAATAGCATTTAAACTTATTGTTACCTGGCAAAAAAAGGCTATATAGACTACAACAATACTGTTTTCTACTATCTACAATTTCAACTCAAAAATTATCTAAAGTTAAGCTTGAATAAAAAAAATTGTAACATAAATTTTCTTATGTCTGGCACAACATATTTTGTAACATTATGATCACTCACATATATACTAAAGACTGAGTAAAATTCCATCTGATAACTACCATTTGCCTATCCATATTGTAGATGTTTTGTTACTCATGAGGACTAAGATGGTTATCTCGCTTTTAAGTGTCGCAAGCAAGCACACACCTCTTTAACAGACACACAAGATTTTTTTTTTATTGCGAAAGAGTAAGGAACAAGCATGCAGGCCACCTGATGTTAAGTGATCACTGCAGCCCATGGACAACCACATCCAATCGCAAATAGAACAGAAGTTCTATTTAAGAATGGATGTGGATGCGTTCCTACTCTTGAGGACTAAGATGGTCGCCTCCAATAGTGTGTATCCGGCAATCACACCTCCCCAACCGAAACACTATACACGAAGGGCATGTTGCTTTACGGCGGGTTATGAGGGTGGCGGTGGTACCGGCCCAGGCGAGCTCTAACGACTCTACCACCTTTTACACACAAGAATAATTTCACAATTTTGGGGGCTTCTCATATGTATAGGCTGTACTATGCATCTTACCATACCTTGCTTAGTTTTTCGCCTTCATGACGTGGTAACAGAGTACGAAGAGCCTGGAAGCCTGCATTGATACTCTGCATGCGCCGACGCTCATTGCTGTTGGCAATCTCTCGTCGAATCCTCCGTTCTGCTTCCATAGTTTTGTTTCCAGATTGTTTTTCACCTCTGAAATTTAAAATATAGATAAATCATTTTAGTTATTTACAAAATATCTTACCATGAAATTTGAAGATAAAGTACTAACCTATAATAAATCAATATTGTTTCTTTTGTGGATATCTTATATGTTACATTTTTATTATGGAAATATAATGTATATCTTATGATAATAGTAGGATGTCATACCATATAATAAAATCATTTATATGTATAATAAAAATGTGTATCAATATTGTAATAATAATTTACAATTTATTAAAATTGCAGATGTATAACAAGTTAAAAATATGTTACACAGGAATTGTATAACTGGAAGTGAAAAATATTCATAATATATAACCATAACTTATTTTGAGATTCTTCAAAGTTATAATTTTCTGGTGGCAAGAAAGTGTAAATTCAAAAAGAGTTGTAACTTGTCATATTATCAATTTTTATTGTTTATTTACAAACATCATTGACAGAAGTCATGTTTAATATCATAAGACTATAGTAGTACACCAGACACCTGCGATTGACATATCATACATTGTATGCATATGTATCTGTGCAATACTGTGCATTGTCATGTGTGGTTTATAGTTATGCAAAATGTGCTCGTATAGTAGCAGTCGGTCGAGTAAAAAGACAAATCGTCTTTATTTCAACATTCGAAACGTTTTTATTAATGAAACGTAAAATCACATGGTAATTCACAGTACCGATGCATCAATGTAGTGCTACATACGAGCAATGCGTAGGTATAGTAGCGCCTACTACGCCTATTTGATTAGTCCAAACATGGCGGCCCAACAGCTGACTATGGACCGGCACGGAGCGGGCGCGACCGAGTAAGGCTCGCAAATTTATTTTAGCACAATTAAAACAATGAATTTAGTCCATAAATAATTGAGAGGCATATCTCTAATGCATTATGAGCATTTTCGCCTCGAAATAAACGTAACGTCGGCAACCACGCCGGTCCTGCTTACCTAGTAAAAGCGTGATCAGATGCTTCCTCTTCGTACAAGTTGTAATCTTCTACTTCTAGCAAACACACATCATTACCGTGCAATGACATTACTTAAGCACAATTACAACACAATCTAATAATTCTTCATCGAAAATATTCAATACTATTCAGAAAACTATATTAGTTTCATCGAGACCCACAATGGCGGGAAATGACAATGAGCTCAGTCAGGTGACGCTACACAAATTTTACACAACACCAGAAATCCCACAATTAAAATCACTGTTTAAAACACTTAACACACACAAATAAACACAATGCAATAGTTCTTTTTAAAATTTATATACTAAACTTTTTTAAAAACAGTATTTTCTTCATGAAGTCAAGGGCAACACGAACAACGCGAGCGACATATCGATGTATTCATAGAGTTCTATACTGCTATGTATTGTCTTTACATAGTACAAAGATAATATTATTATTCAGCCAAAATATTAAAAGGCATTTCTTTTACAAAATATATAAAATTATTTTAACTATAATACAGTATAATTTAATTCTTTTTGAATTCTACATCACTTAATTATTATAAATACACCACCTTGTCATTGTTACAGTAAGCCATATCAATATGGCTTATATAAAAATATTTGGGACTAATTTTAATATTTAAACCTTAATTTGATTTATTATTAATTATTCTTTATACATATTTTTATAGACTCGTATTACATGTAAGCATGAAACAATTTTATGATATTGTATGTGTGTGTGTGTGTGTTTGTGTGTAGGGTATTGAGTATCTGTACGTCTTTTATTATAAAAAAGGGAGTGTACGTACTTATTAAAGAGTAGTTATAGAATAGTATAATAATATATAATGTTCTTAATATGTACCTATGAATATAATATATTATTTGGATTGTACGTAAATATATTATTGATAAGGTATTTTTGCCACCAAAAAAATATGCATGAACACAGTATGGGAGTCGCTTTATGAAGTGTAGGGTTGGAAAATAACAATCACATTTCTGTTAAAATAATGTGTATTTCATATTTTCTTATTAAAAGATAAATCTTGTATAAAATATTTTTTATGATGTCGGCAAGTAAAATATATGCTATTCATATAAGTAATAATTATTAAAGAAGCCAAAATTCGATACCGGTTTTATCTACTTTAAGTAAAATTATGTCGTTAAACTCAAGGATCAGTAAAATTACATATTTTATATTTATTAATATGCTAGCAAATCAAATTAATATTATGACTGAAACAAATATTAACGGCAACAAATTGTTTTTATTTATAAAGATATGAAATTGTTTATCAATATAAAATTATTATCCTTATTCATATGTTGAATAAATCAAACGTATTTTTAGAATTTTTCCCTACATGATGTTTTTCGTGCTAGAAGAGTCTTACATCAGAAGTTAAAATATGATTTAATTGTTTAATATGTATGGAAGATAAATATGAAAAACCCCAATAATTACATTAAAATATCTTTATTAAGCTTCACATATTTTATATTAAGCATAAAGATATTGTATTTATTTATGGTATAAGTCCCACTCAATTTTCTTTTAATTTAAAGATTTTATTAATGTAACCTACTTTGAAACGCAATTCTGAACGTATTTTTCTTACATTGTAATGTTGCTAGTTTTGTAAGGTGATGTTGGTAGCATTGAAGCGTCTCGATTAGACCAACCAATCACGTAAAGTTTCAATTTTGAATTTGTTCTCGGTGGGTGGAGATTTTGCCCTGCCGCCATATTGTGTTCGGCTGTGAGTGCTGGTAGTGAAATAAATTATTATTGCGGTGTAAATTCTTTGTCCTTATTGTTCGGATTGAAAATTCTTAAGGTAGGTTACAAATTAGTCGAAGTTTTTGTCATAACTTTCATTTCCAACATCATTATGTAATTTTAATGTGGGTGTTCTCCGGCTTTTCTAAACAATTCGTTAAAATAAATTCAAATGTGTAAATGTTCAATATTATAGAGCCATCTAAAATTTAATTGTGCTTCCTTATATTTTTCATCTTTTCATAATTTTAATTGAGTTTTAAGACTGAAAATAACACTTTACCATAATTTTTAAACAGTTGGTATATAGAACGTGTTTCAAGTATTATTCTAATTTCATAATTAACACAAGTTGATTTGAATTTATGATGTACGAATTGTTAAGTTCAGCTTCGAACTTTTACTTTTATTCATGCATAATACCTATTCCGGGAAATCAGTCCCGATGTATTCAGACTATCGAGCGATGAATCATCGTTGCAAGTCAACCGGTGAGAGCTGTGTAAGTGCAACAAAGGTTTACGTACTACGTTCCCCGTGTTATATCTATAAGTATAAAATGTATGCGTTTTAGGACTTCAATTCACATTGTTTCTTCGAAGTTGTTATCGATTTTTGAATGGTGCACATGTCCGAATTTGCCAGTTAGTCGCGTGAAAGTAAAGTCGTGGGGGTGCAACGATAGACCGGAATCTTGACTTAAACAACGCCCTTGCATCACTCGATTAGTTTCATTGTTATTAAAGCTCCCTAATTATTGTGTTAAGTGTATGTTCGTTAGGTATTTCTAGCTTTTGATAATATATTAACTAAATACGATACTACAGTTCTTAAGAACTATCTCGGAAAAATATTTAGAGACTCTTCCTTATCGACTTCTCAACTATGACTTGTGTTAATTATCGGTAGAAATTTATTTCGACAAGAGCATCACATGGCATCACATCTCATATGTTTAATGCTATATACTCATTTGAAGGGTGTGGTACTATACATTCTTTGAAGTGAGGTGCTCTAACTTAGTCTCAAAAATAGTAACACATGTGTCCTATTATTGACTTTAGCTAGGACTCTTAGGACTTCACAATCAGGTCTCTATATAGGATTCTTCAATATAATAAATATTTTTTTGTGACAAGTTGTTAATAGAAATGAAGACATAATTACAGGAAAACTGTTTTAAATATATAATTAATTTTTACATTACTGTTTGTATCATAGATGGCAAAATAATATGAAATTTATAAAAGAAAAAAAAAAGACTCATCAATGAATTTGTTTCTAAAATTACATTATTATTAGTTATCATATAATTGTATTAATGCTTGCACTTCTTCATGTTAGTGTAGCTAAATTTAAAAACTAGAGTGATCATTTTTGTAAATTCCTAAATAAACTTTTGTTTTATTTTATTGTTTTAATTTACATGATAAAATATGGCTATGATTTTACATTTTACATGATGAAACTGGCTATGATATCCAATTTCAATATGTGAAATGAAATGCATTTATCTTCTGTATAACTTAAGGGAGTGTCCAAAAGGTTTTTAGTATTTTCAAGATCAAGAATTTCAGGTAAATGTTCTTCATTTTCCCAGCACTCAAAATGCTTAGTAAATGTCGTATTGCTTTAATACTAATTATGCTCCTTAACAATAACAGTTTTTTTCACACTGATGCATAAGAGTCCTGAGCGTGTATTAAAATCTGATTTGTGTAATTTAGCTAACTTATAACATTCCTATTCTAATACTTGCGGAGGATAAATTGGTCTGATAATGAAATTAAATAATGGAATTCAGTTGTGAGCAGAAATTAGATAAATACATAATATTGATGACTAGGGAAGCGTAAAGTATAAAAAATAATGACATAATAAGTGTAAGTATAACAACACAGACAATGAAATTATTAAAAATATGTTATGAATTATGTACAATTTCAGCATTTCATGTTTGTAAATGAAATATCAAACCAATTTTAACAATTCAAATTTTACGTCTAACAATTATCTTTTCATTCATCTTGTCTATGTTCTTCACACTCTCCATACCTAGAAAAGCTACAGACCAATAGTGAATAAATTTGGAACTCCCATTTATATAGAGATTGCTTTTTCTATTTTCTGGCCTTTGTTTATTTTAATGAAATTTTTGTTTAGTAATAACTATTGTTGTGTGGTCAACAATCTTAACCAGCATAGATCTGCACATTAAAAAATGGGCTTATCCACATACTTTTTGAATGGGGCAGTCAGATCTAAACATAGTTAGCATTGCTATATTTACATGTCCTGTGGGACATAAACTTATTCAGTTCATTTTGTCTCATTTTAGTATAAAGCAAAAGATGAGTCTGCTAGGCCATAGCTAGTAAATATTTGGCCAGAGAATACTATGTATGATGCCTAGCCGCCCCAGCTATATTTATATTTTTTATGAAGATATCAAATTATGCAGAACATTTTATGGGGGATGGGGGAGAAGCTAAAAGTACAAAATTTTGCTCTATGTACACTTTAGTTAAGCAAATTATTTGGACAATTACACATGACACATCAAAATTCCACAATCCATTTTTATCCAGCATAACCTTAGGTTTTATTAAAAACAATTGTGTAACAATTTATGATAGTCTTTTCAATAGCTTCTTGTTATAAAGTCACGTATCGTATTTGTAAGGGAAATCTTAATCGGACGAGAGTAGGCAATGTAACTTGGTACACAATAGAGTGGTTCCGTAACTAATTTCGTTAAATTGGCAGAGGAACGAGTTCCTTGTTTGTTTTTATTTAAGAAATAAAACATATAGCTTCCTTCTTTAATTCAATATAACATTAGATCTTCTTTATTTTCTATACTTTTTCGAAAGTGATTAATGGTGTTTTTACTTCCGCGATTAAAATTACGTAAAATAGGCAAGCAGAAGTACGGAAATAATGTATATGTTATTGCAATGAGAATATATTTTTATTACATTATTCCTTGGCATTTTATAATAATAATAATAAAGAGCTTGAGGAATTGTCATGTTTATGGAAAAATAAAATTTCAATAATGAATAATACATGCGGCTTCATCACCGTCATATTGAGATACGCGGAGTAACAAGGTAAATAATAGAACAATTAATGTTAAAAATTGGTTGTATCAAATTTTAAAACAAAAAATATTTGCTGCTTAACAGATATATAAACTTATCTAATCCTATATCGAGTAACTTAAAATATAAAGATTGAGAATGTTTTGATTGATTTTTCTTGTTTACATTATGGACCGTTATAGACTGCAAAAAACACCCATGAAGATTTAAAAATCAGCGTAATTCATAAAACCTATATTTCGAGTTTAACTAAAATCTGTAATGTGTACTGTTTTCAGATTCTTATGACTATCACTACTTCACTATCTAATGTTTCCTACAAAAGAACGGCTATAATAACATATTATACTTTTTGCGCATAGCAGATATTGGTTTGACAAAAATGATGTACAAAAAATGTACAATGGGAGTTTATCACTACGAATTTCTATGGGCCTGAATGGTGAATTTTGTTATGTACTAAACTGTAACCCTGATTTTAAGAAGTAAATTTTAAGAGAGAACTCACGGTATTTTCGTATATAGAATAAACAGAAGACAAAAGGGGTTAGGAAATTATTTCTATTATTATTCATTTGTATTTTATTATGTCCTTTAATGTAAAAATCTTATTTAATAGCCTTTTTGGAATATCGTGCCTTCTGAGCTCGACAACGATGTGGAACAACCTTCTTTCACCACTCTTCTTTCGATATTAAGTTGTTGTTGCAGAAGTCCATAGGAGACGGTGATTGCTTTCCAGAAGGTAGTCCGTTTCCGTTAAAAGTATAAAAAAGTCATGAAAACTTGCCATCGCGTAATTTTTTTAGCGTGTTGTGTGTGTGGCGTAATTGTTAGTTATTTTGTTGGGCGGATCGCTACTGTTACTATTACTAGTAATCGTTAGTGCCACAGCGTTATAGCGTTACGAGCGCTTTAATGGAAGTACAAAGTTTAATTACCCATGTGATTCATAGAAGTTACTCATATATTTTAGAAATTTCTCTGTTAGTGTGGGCAAAAATGATAGTACAGTTATTATTACATTATTGTCATGTGTGTTTCGAGGTGGACTTTATTTAGGTATATTGCTCATTTTGTCAGATAATAGCTGTTAGGTTATTTTTAGACTTGGACCACTAAATTGCAAAATTTATCATTTCAGATAACTAGGTCTGAAATGTTTATGTATAACCGTATAAGAAGTTAATCGTTATACTCATTTTTCCAATGTCCATGTAACATAAAACAATAACAAGGTTGAAATTGTATGAATTGTAGGGTTGTTATTATATTTTTCCGATTGGTGTTTGAAGGCTCATATGTCTGGTGCTGCATTACTTGCGGTTTGAACCCGCAACTGTGTGATATCGATTTTCTACGTACCGCATAAGTATCTAGTGTACTTGGGTACTAGCTATGTCGTGTTTTCGAGTACGTATGTAAGCTAAACATACGCTTGGTATAGATAACTTTAAAATGTTTTTGTATTGATTTGCATTTGTTATCTACTAACTTGAAAAGCAATTGGAATAAAAACGTTTTGTTGTAGTTCAAGTAGGTCTTAATTTTTTATTCTGGGCTGCGTACCTACCGATAACTATATATCTTTTCCAATTTCCTTTAATAATTATTTGTTAAAAAAACTAGTGTGTTATTTACAAGTCATTTGCGTAAGTACAAAGATCGTGTAAAATAGAGATAGTTTACCCAGTTTACTTCTGTTTCAAAGTCTTGCCTTATAGTCGTCATCAATTATAATATTTAAATAATAGGTTAAAAATAATTCATAAATACTTTACAAGGCGCATGTTAAACAATGCCTATAAATCGCTCCATATCACTCACCTTTGATTGCTCATACTGAAAAAAAATTAACTGAACTGGCAAGGCAAGTTTGACCAAAAGATGGCCCATTTCACCAAGATTCTAAAATGCTATGACATGCGCATATGTTTTGCTAAACAAAAAAATATATCTCAATGATTCCAGTAGATATCCTAACTTCAGAAGTATGTCATCTAAATAAAAAATCTTCTTTATTTATGAAACGGATTCTGTTCTTTGAGTAAAACAAGTTGGGTTGCCATTTTAATTTTTAAGATTTTTTTAAAATGGCCGTTACTTTGGAACCATAGCGATTACATCGATGATTTTTGTTTTACTGGGCTTGCCATTAGTAGGCCTTTCCCCTGTTCCCAGCTTATCGTCACGTTCTGAGACATAAACATCGTAGACGATGTTTATATCCTGTATATAGTAATATGTCCCAGAACTCTTTGTAGTAAATCATTTCTATGATTTACTAAAAAGAGCAGATTTAATGCGAACATTGTATTTTGAAAAGAACGCACTTTTAATTTAACCCCTCAATTCGGAATTATAACATGCGGGTACATACATATGCGGGTGTACCTTATGAGCGAAAATCTAATAGTTAATTATAAGTAACATATACACTGTTAACATTGAAGGAAAACTGGATTACAAGACCAAGTTTATGTTTCTACTATATTGTTGTTTACCGAACCGTATCGTGGTAACAGTAAGATGAGTTAGCGTACGTATAGAAATTGTAGACAACGCAACATGACCTTGAGGAGTGTCTTGTTAAGAACGTAAATAGTCTACGTTTTACTCACCCATGTTAATTCTACGTTTAACCGACCTTGAACACTGCAGTCAAGGTCACTGATACTGTGCTCGAGATAAAACCAGCTCCGCTCCAAGTGCCTCCTATTGTAGCTTGGGCGGCGATAAACTCGCGTTGATTGCTAGTGCCTAAAATGTTTAGTGGGGGAATGGTAGAGGTCGTTCACCCCACGCATGAATCAATTCGAAATAACCCTGCATGATGGATGACGAACGCCGAGCTGGAAACGCTTGTTACGATCAGATGAAACACATTGTACGATCGTATAACCAAATAGGTATTTAATGTATAAAGTACAACGGCACATTAACACCGATTTGAAACAAAGGATGCGACGTATTATCTTTATAACCATTTACATAACTTAAAGTACGTAAATAAATTATATTTAGAATCGAGTGAGAAACCTTTGAAGGCTTTGTTTATGTCCGTTTGCTTACATTCGCTCTGTTATATTTATTCGTATTAAAATTTATATCGGTACTATATGCTGTATACGGAGATAACTGCCATTTATGTTTGTTTGTTATGAACGGTATGCAGGAAGTGTGACCATTCGTTTGATAAATACCACTGCTTTCCATTTTAAATGTTACTCTTATGTTCACTCAATGTTATTATCCGTGACCGTTTCATGTGTAAGCTCTTCCTAACTTTTAGATTTCAAACAGCTTAGGTAGTCTATAAGTTGTGCCCGCGCACCAATAAACGAGTTTTGTTACTAGGATCATTTGACTTGCATGAAACCAGTCTTATCTCTGCTATAAGACTAGCGAAAGTTTTATTTAGAAATGCCTGTATCCATTTTGTAAGTTATTTGTGTAGGAATTGAAAAAATAAACTTCTATTTGTAACTGTTGACAATAACATGGTAAAAACCTATGGTAATTTTAGTCGTAAAAATATTTTTCTGTAATTTTTATTTAAAAACTTTTTCTTATTGGTTAGTTGCAGACATTTTTTATGAACGACTAATCAGTTGTTACGGAAATATGTTTAGTAGGAAGCGTGGGCATGTCTGGCGTATGTGAAACTATGACCCGAATACAAACATGCAATATCGCTGCATCGTGAATGCGATGCATGTGTGGTACTATTTCAGTCGTTAACTTTATTTCGGGCATGTTCCCAGCGCCGTGACCCACTGACGTATATTATATTTAGTCGCTGGCTGATCTTTTCTATTACCTGCGACGTCTATTTTCATCCCACAATGTATATTGGTGATTAGCTTACAAGAATATGATGAGAACATTAGTAACAAGAAATAGATACAATATTTACATTGAAATATTCTCTTATCTACGTTATGACTCATGTCAGTAATTAAATTAATGGGAATATTGTTTTCTAATTTGATTTAAAACTTTTATACGCGCAACTCTTGCTATGTCACACAATACACCTTTTGCGACAGCAGTGAAGACGTATTTCCTTCTGTATAACTTGTTTTATTAAAGGAAAACCTAGGAGTGCGTGTCTTTGAAAGGTGGTGTAAAAAGTGTAGTATAATTTAATAGTTTGTTTTGCGACGTTGCGGCAGGGCAGCAGCGAGCATGGGTGCTAAGCAGAGCAAGCGCTCGGTGGACATCAGCGGCAAGGAGGCGGAGGGCGCGGGCGAGGTTGCGGCGGCGGGCGCCGGCGGCGAGGGCCGCGTGGAGCCGCTCGCGGACGCGGACGCGCTCAAGCCGCAGCTCAACGGCGACGCACACATCCACGAACCAACGGTAAACAAACACCACTACACGCTCCCATTTCGGGCTCCGAGCGCTACTCGTACTCGCTCGCAACCTTCACTCGCCGCCCGCCGGCCCTCCACAATGCGATACGTTATTCCATTGTTCCGGAGTTGACTTCGCTTCGACGAATGCTTTTGTGCTGCCCGGATGTTATACATAAATTATAATCGAGTCGTGATTGTAGTCTAGTCTCTGGGGGTACGGAACCCGTATGATGATCCGTAATATTGTTCTATTAATCCAAAATGTAGGTGAATGAGTGACAAATAAGTAGAGTGAGGCGGGTTGTATTGATTCCTCTAATAATTATCATTATTTTATGCCAGTATTTTTTATCCGAAGTAAGTTTTACTTTGGACACGTATTATTATAAATTATGTAAATTGTTTTTTATAGTTTATAGTCTAATGGTAATATTCCGACCTCACACATGGGGGGTCCGGGCGGACCCTAACATGCGTCTCTGATTTTTAGGAGTTATGTGTGTATTAGAAATGAATTATCAGTTTAATGATGAAAAAATGTCTTAGAGAGACGTGCACGTCTAAGAATTTTCCATAAAGATCTACAAGACACGTGAAATTAAGGTGTCATCATAAGATCATTTTTAAGGTGGGAGAACTAGAATTGGTACCTCCCTGGTAGAACTATACCGGGGAGGTACCACCGTCGCCCTCATAATCCGCCGAAAAGCATAACTTGTGTTTCGGTTGGAGAGGTGCGGTTGCCGGCTACCCTTTGAAGCGAGGCGACCATTCTTAGTCCTCAGGAGTAGCAACGTAGATGCGTAGATGTTCGAGCTCTGATAGGATTTTAGTCATAATTGTACATAGATGTCTGTTGCCTGCGACTACTTACTATCAGGTAGTTTCCATGTTCATTTGCAACTCTTCTCGCATAAAAAAAAAAACGAATCGAATCGGCCTTTGCATAACATGGTAGATAATGTTTTATCTCTTCATTCTGAGACTGGGCCAGCAGTGGGGACAATAAAGACTTGAGAATATTTTAAATATGTTGAATAATATCGTATATTGTGTAATCATTACATGTAATATACATATAAGTAATATCATTAATTATATGTACTTGTAGGATAAAGAAAAGCAACTAGACAGCGGAACTCCAGAAAACGAAAAAGATGCTACGACAGAGAAGGAAGTGAAAGAGCAGGAAGAAAACGAGAAGGATAAAGAAGAAGCGCCTGTCACGAACGGCGACAGCGAGCCTAAAGGGGAAAACGGGGACACTTCTCCCACCTCGGAGGACAACAAGAAGCCCAAAAAAGAAAAGGTAAAGTAAAGTACACATTGCATACACTTCCTAATTGTATTTTTAACAAATAAACTTACTACCTTTAGCAATCCAAATTTCTTTCAAATGTTTTTTATTTATATCTGTATAGATGCTCACATAATTCAAATCTAAATGGGACCAAATAATAAGTATATCCTCCTGAAAAAGGATGGTGCAAATCGGTTAATAATTAACGAAGTTTTTCATTAACACGTGTAGTCGAATTGCAAACCTCTTTTTTAAGTTGTTAAAAATGCTCAGTAACATTGGCTATGAAATAGGTTTAACATTTAGCTCTTCTTAATTCTAGGCGTTAAGTATTAAATTTGATGTTGTAACAATGACGGGTCTTTAATAAACTTTAACTTAAAATTTTATTAAATTCTGACACGTTAAATAAGTGTAACAATTTACAATCTTGTGCTAGATTTACCCAATATCTGTCCATTAAACTTAGGTATTGTGTTTAGTGTTATGTTTGTATTTTAGTCAAAATTAACGTCTTGTTATTCGCATCCTGTGCAACATTAGATGTGTTAATAATTACTTTTACATGATATCTTGTTCAGTTAGCCACTGTCCCCTTGGAGATGTACCGTCGCTAACTTTACGTGGCTATATAATGCATGTGTGTGTACCTTTTGATGTATTTTAACCCTGAGCATGTCACGGGCAGGTCAAGAAGAAATGGTCGCTCAGGTCGATCAGTTTCAGTAGAAAGGATAAGCCCAAACAGGAGAAGAAACAGAAAGACGAAGAACCCAAAACGAACGGGGAGCCGGAGAAAGTGCCAGAGGAGGTAAGTGTAATACTTTACGAATGGAATTTTGCGGAAACGAAAAAATTCCTAAATAAGAAATGTACATCACATTTTTTGTCTTAATCGGCATCAATACAGCGAGTACATTTTTTGGCTTTATTTTTTGGAATGAGTAAGCAAATCTTGAAATACACCGTAAGAAGAATAACTTTCTAGTTTTCTCCCCACTAAACTTATTCGTATTCGATGGACGCTGTTAGAGTGCACAATGTAGCAGACATTCGCAGATCCTCGCCTCAACACGTACACGTTCAACACATCCATTATTAAAGTGCCGTTGACCCACTTTCGTTTCGTTCCAGCGTGCCTTATAGACGACAATATCTGAAAACATTATTCATTACTAGCAATTACAAAACTCCATCAATACGTAGTGTGCTCTAAGCTGTCTCCAATTGGGGAAGAGTCTGCTTAGCAGTGGGACATGAAAAGGGTTTCAGTCAATAATTACAAAATTAATTTTCGACTGCGGACTTGGCCTCGGCTATGTTAATTTCAGTATTTTTTGTGAAATCGTTAATTGGCAAGCGAGGTCTTTTTGGTTGTCAGTAATGTCTAGCATGACCTATCTGCCTTTAAAACAGGGTTCAGGACAATCCATTTCTCGCACGTTAATAACTATAAGAACATTATTTGTTGATTATGAGAAACCTTTGTTCCCTTAAACCTTTCGCCTCGGTGGCTTCACAACGGAATTATCGCACTTCCTTGACCTTGCTTAGTTCTCAGTCTAAAACAATTTTATCTCGCCGTTGATAACGAATCCGAAGACAAGTCAAATGACTCACAAATGCGACATCTGTTTTTACAACATTTTATTGAAATAGCCGGTTTAGTAATAATCTTGATGTCCGAAACAGCCTTGCAGTTCGGGCGGCTAGGAGCCAGCGATTTCTATGACAAGAAACTATTGCGTCGTAGTGCATTGCACCCGAACCGGCGCGAAGAACAATGCGCATTATAATTCAAAGTGGAGCTATATCCGCGCTCACCAAACGTGAGCCACCATTGTTCACGACGATGCCACGCTATTATTGATACTTTGTTCATTGATGACATGGAGCGGAGACCAACACGTGGCCCCCGTCATGGCCTCTTTATAGTCCCTACGATTCGATCTTTCGGGTTTCCGTAGCATTAACACGAACTCTTTTTTGCATATTAAATATATGTACATATGTCACACCTATTACTTTATTATGTCATGAGTTTCATTATAAACGAAAGATAAAGAAACCAGTGAAATGTTAGTTTAACAAATAATTGTGCTAAATTTAACCCGATTAGCTATCATTGAATGTGATTATTCATAACTCAGGCGTGCGTAATTAAAATTTTAAACAAACAGACACATTGGCTAATGATTTGTTTATTTACGATAATATTAATCTGTTTTGTCTACTATATATTATAATGTTCAATAGTGATTAGTAACGACTAGCGAAATCACGTTAAAATATAAACAATAATTAACTAATTCAGGTGTAAAACAAACAATAATCATACTTAACATTTTTAAAACAATAAAATTTATCTATAGTTAAACAATTTGAGGAAGACGTCCATGCAAATATCACTAATACATTATTATAAATATTTTATGTTCCGTTTATTCAATAATAAATTGTTCTTATCAAAATTGCCCAGTAAACGCCAAGAATTGGCTCGGAATAAAAATATATTGTTTATATAAGATAATTTTTAAGTTTCATATAGTTTTGGCCAGGAGTAGCTAGACAATTTCTTTTGTGTTGCGTAAAATATTTATCATTAAAAATACTTATTGCTTTTTAGCGATATTTTTATAGCTTAATAATAACCAATTTATAAGTGGGTACTCATCCCCTACATCATCAAAACTGGGATTTAAAACCCCCACAATCACGTTTCTAACAGCCAGTAGCACAGATTTTAAATTCAAGGTCAATTGGATTACGTCCAATTAAAATAACCAGTGTGATAAAGAGTAGTAAACGAGCATGCAAACGAACTGATGTTAGTATGCATCCTTAACCGGACTAAAAGCTCCACTGATTTTGTTCTTCAGTCCTATTAAAGTTTGATATTAAAGAGTAGTAAACGATCGTGTAAACGAGCTGATGTTAATGTCCAACCTAAACAAGACTTCTTGGACGGACTTACTACATGACAATACCAAGACGGGAAGTATAACCATAGTTGGGCCTTTATACCTCGCTAGCCGCCGTCTATACTTCACCATGTCATTTTTAAAGACCATATTGGATTTTTTGTCTATTCCTCAGTTACATGTTTCGTAATTTCACTACAGCATTTTAGAGCGGCTGATGCATCACACTTATCTTTTATATTTCATACTAACTGTGTCACGAATTAAATTGACGTAACTTCTTTATTTGTTAACCGATTTTAATGAATAAATAACACAAAGTTAAGCCCATCACAATATAATCCCGAAAACTGCATTCAAATCGGATAAGCATTCGGATCTGAGATTAGCGACAAACATACAGACATACAGATATATAGACAAACAGACAAAACGATAAACACTGTTTTGGGTTCTCTTGCGTGTATAAAGGCATTGTTGATCAGTTACAATTTTATTATATGTATAGATATAAAATGCTAATAGTCTCTAAGTTAAATGGATGTGACTTTAAGGGACAAATGTATATGACGGGCTGTTAACCATTGTTTACGGAACCCTAAAAATAATATATCGGGGTCAAAGACTCCTCTATTGGATGTTGAATTGTTGTGGGAACTATATCAAAACAGCGGTCTTCTATCAGGGTTGTCATCTGCGAAGTCCACTTTCATTAAATTGAGTGCCTATTACAAAATCCTTAATTGCTTACTTCATCATTTTCAATATTTACATGGAATGCTTGTACTTCGGTTTTGTTTTAGGATTTGTAATAACAGGCAATATTACAAAGGAGTCACGTCCAAAATAATTATGAAATAATCAACTATAAATATTTATTATTGGGGTTACTATTTAAGGCAATACGTTTCCAATCACATATTGCTATACAATTTACAGCAGGCATCTAACCTTATATTTCGCGAGTAAAGTTCAAGTTAATACTACTAATTCAAATTTCACAAGGGAGGTATTTCATATATCTGTACGAAGAACGCAATGCAACACTCGATATTAATTACTCCCGAAATTGGTCTGTATCATTAATCCGACTGCAAGTGGCGCGAGAACACTTCGTACATACATTTCGCCGCAACTTATTTTGGGAATGAATGCACGAGACTGAATAATTAATAAACGAATCATTAAAACGCTAATTTATTTGAAATAAAAATAATAATACGTATTTTAAGTGATGGTTTTGAATAGCTGGTCTCGTTTTTCAGACAACATTTCGCAGATATTTATGGAGAACATGTGACTGACACAAAAATAATTTGATTCCAAAAAAATTTTCATCGTTATTTAGACAAATAGAATTGTGTAGTTATCCATAAAATATCAGAGTGTACAAATTAAGTAACCCAACATTTCTGAAATGCTGTTTTATATCGATAAAAATATTATAAAAAAATAACTTTTGCTTATAAAAAAGGAAAAAAGGGGCAGCCCTGGCGAGTACATGTTTCAGGCTATAAACCGAATGTTCTTGTTTGACTTGGAAGAGGGAACACGTGTTTAGATATTTCGGTACTTATTACCATTAACGTTCACACCCGCTGTTAATATACACTGAAGCAACGCCATGAAGCTCTGCAATGGCATACACGTCTACAGCTTTCATGAAGACACCTTGAATATATAATTAATTGTTCTGAAATTGTACGGGAAATCATGTCCATAAAATGTATTTTTATCACTACCATGTTTGTCCGTGACTTTGTTCATGTAAATTTAAGATTGTAATGTCAAAAATAACTTAGATTGCTCAAAGTAGATTCAAAAAGAGTTTTTAACGTCAAAAAACTCACCGAATAGTGAGTTGTTTCGTGTTGAAGAAGCGGCACAGACAAGCATCATCTATCTTTAAAATGGTGATTTACAAATTATACCTAAAATTAATATATAATGAAAAAAAAACTGTATGTGCAACTTTTTTTGATATACCGTAACACACTGTATCCAATGTTTTTTCGTTGTAAAGGAATGAATTTCATCCGCAAACAAAATAATTTAAGAATTGCGTATTTGGTCTCTGTATGATTAAAAATTCGTGTGTGCACATACATTAATATAAGTAGTTTTACTTCCTCGGGGTAATTAATAAAATATTTGTTGCATAGAAACAAATTATAACCGAGTAAACGACCAACAGACGAAAGTAGCGACATCTGTCTACGGTATCCATAGATTGAGTAAAGAGGCGAGAGATATTGCTGTTTGTTTTTTTCGTAACACAGACGGCGCTCCATACAATCTTATTATAATTAATTATGTGTAAGAGCGGCGCGCGCGATCGTCCCCTCGTTAAAAATATGGTCTCATCTGTTTTCCCAAACACTCCAAATGAAGTATAACTTAAAATATATATGTAATCAACGACGAAATAACACCACTCGGAGCTGTTTTATATGTATAGAATATGTACATCCCACCCAGACAAAACACAATACAGATGTGCTTAAGTAGCTCCAAAAATATTCACTCAATGCAAAAACTAATCGGCTTAAGTTTGAAAACTTGTCGACTGCCTTTATCAAACGTACACCAATTGCAAAACAAGTTTGAGCTGCAAAATAAAATTAGCGCCGCGGGGCTGGTTTTCCGACGGGTGTAGTGGGCGTCGCGGCCCGCGGCGGAGCTACTTGCGAGCTCCTCTGAAGGTAACACGCAACTCCTTGCATCCAGTTTATTAACTGTCGCACTAGCTTTTGTCCGCGGCTTCCCAAGTTACATTATACCTTGTGAATTGGAATATATATATTTTAAACAGACTTCGCTATACATGGATTACAACGAAAAACAATTATTTCATTGTTTTATCCTGCGGTGTAACTTTACGATTTTAAGTTATTTATACTAGTCACATTTTGGTATATTTTCAAATTTTTAGGGATCTTCGGCGTATTTATTTAATTTCAAAGCAAAACAAGACTTGGGCAAAAAGAACTTTGGCTAAAGGAATTTAGTGACTAAATTAATCTTGTGTTTCTGTCCGATCGAGATTAAGTATTTACGCGAGATAAATTCAATGACGACGAATACAGATACATTCAAATACCAAATGTAGTATTTTACGTTAATCTCATCTGTAATTGGGAATATTTTAATGTTAAGCCTCCAAAATTAAGGCTCATGGTATGTATCTAGTATTAGGTGCGTCTGTGCCTTTATTACATTCAGATGATAAGAAATTCATATCGTTTCGAAACAATAAAATAGCTGAACGTAGGACAAAAACATGCTAACATGTAAACCTTTGCGTATTAAACTAATCAATATTTAATTAACTTTATGTACTTATTTAACCATAGAATGGCGTGACGTGAAACTGTACCGTTGAGAATTTAATATCTTCATGCCACAAAAACTTCTGTAACGCCGTTAGTAATAAAAACATATTGAGCTTTTGGAATATAAACCGTACAGAAACGTAATACAAAAATGTGCATACTCAGATACTACAGGAACCTTTAGAGCTGTTTATAGTGTGGTCATCGTTTCTGATCGTGTGAACAATGGTGTTTATAACGCTGGCGTGCCGGCTACGGACGGGTCAACATGAGGAGCGTACAGTTCATATTGCATGTTTACTGAATAACGTGGTGTCGGTGTCGGCTCGTCTGCTGTTTTCATAATAAACGTTTCGATGTAGCTTTGAAATAATAAAGGTTTCGATTTCATCTTGATGTTATCGACCTATTAACTTTGTATTTTGTGACTACATTCTTGCATTGTTACATGTTCACTGCAGTTGGTTGTAGAAATATCTTGGGACTAATTCGGGGAGGTACTATCGCCGCCCTCGTAGTGAGTCATGATGCAATTCTGGTATTTCGGTTGGAGTGGTATTGATGCCAGGTACACATAAGAAAGGCAGCCGTAGTCCCCATGGTATGACCTCTTATAGATCTTCAGTTGTTTGATGTGAATATCTGGGAAATGCAGCGAGAATTCAACATCACTAAGCTTGCACTTTCATTTGTGTTTGACATGATAAATATATAATTTTATTTGACATATAAATTGGAGTGAGTCTTAGCATAATTCGTTTTATAGCTATTTTATTAGGACCAACATAAGCGGCACCGCCTGTGCACAGTTATGATCGAAATGTAGTAAAAAAACATTCTTTTACACAAATAACTTATTATACACCAAAACCTTCCTCAGGAATCAATCTACCTATTGTTGGAAACTGAGAAAATCCGTCCAGTACTCTTCAAGCTTATCATGAACAGACAGACAGACGCGACAAATGTCCAAAATACATATATTTTTGTATATTTATTATTTTAACTTCATAAGACTGTAGTAATTGGTGCAAAGAAAGGGCGTTCAACTGTTGATAACGACTGGTTATAAGTTATAATAGTGCGTCTGAACCGGGCGCGATTCTACTGCTATCTCTCGTTATTTATTCCTCATGCAAATCATACCCGTCCGCTTGTCACACGATTTGCGAGCGCTACGATCGCAAGGTTTAAAACGTTAAGTATTTTCAAATTGATATTGAATAAAACTAACGTGATGTTTTAGCGTTGTTTTGTAGTTGAAGCTTGGTATAAGGCAGAGGTTGGCAACATGCGGCTCTTTCAATGGAGATATTGGCTCAATTTACCATATATTATTTGATTGACAAAACCCTTGAAAATGTATCCATAGGTATAACTATCTATTTTATGTACTTTATATATCCATTGTACTGCACCGTACTGTATACTCCCCATAACAAAAGCTATCTGCCAGTGAAAGTGTTGAAATCGGAACTTGCAGACAGATTTTAAAAATTATTTAAACATTTTTTTTTTAATTTGCAAATTGCAACTTTTGGCGATTCCGTCTTAAAGTTTGTCGGCCCCTATTATGAGGTGTCTGGAAGTAATACTAAATTTACAAGTACTCTTATAAAACAGCAGCAGCAAGAAATCCTGCAATAAAGACTGTATTTAGTTGCAAAATGAGAAAATATTCGGATTAATAAATGTAACCCATTCTTGAATATTTTCTTTTATTAATATGTCATTGACATACTACAAGCTCGACTTCTTTATCTTCGAAATTAAGCTGGGCGTGCAATTAATTCTATTGGACGCAATTGTCTTGTTCTGGATAGCTTGGCAATGAGTCCATTAAGCGCGGCCGACATTGCTGCAACAATCAACTTGTTTACGTAATTAAAAATGAGTTGCCTTAAAGTTCCATTTGTAAAGAGGCTCTTTAATACATATTTAACATACTACTTATTGTAATTTCCTTATAACACGTAAAAGTATATTTTGATGAGGATTTGAAATATTAAAAGATCGGAAACCAATAAACGTATAATTAAGTGAAATCTAAAATCAGCGTTAATATCTGTAGTAATGTGCTGGATATTCATTGCTCCGCGCGTAAATAGCAAACAAATTACTAAGGGTCTGCAATATACTTTTTGTTTGTATTATGAACGTTTGTTGCGTGCGATGTGTTAACAATAGCAGAACAATTATTTCGACCAACTTCCACATGGCCCGCACAGGAAACTACCTGCATATTGTTCGACGCCGGCAAATGATTAATGGTTAAACGCTCTTTGTCGCTATTTTAATTTTACGCTCAAGTAAGCAGAGATGTATCTCCCTTTCGTTTTTGTATGATGTAAACTGAAACCGTTTTTTTATGTTCTTGGAAATTTCGTATTATGTACAATTGTGGAATGATCTTCATTCCATAGCTTATATTATTGTCAATATCTCCCACGCTCATGTACTAAGTCCTATATATTATTTTTTATTTATACTTTTTTAGTTGGATTTTTTTATAAAAGCGTGTTTTTTAGTTTTTTTTTTACTATTATTTACATCTGTCTTATTTATAATATCACTTTCCAGTATTACTGTGTTCTGATTTAAGTGATGTGGTAGCACATATGTAGTATTAAAACAGATAACTTCTTACTTCAAGTTTAATTAGACGTTCAGTAAAATAAGGAAATTAAAAAAAGTTTATGAATCTCAATAATGGGTAAATTAAGCGGCGTGAGAATTTCTTATTGTTTGAATTATGACCTACAACTTTTAATATCGGCAAATCCTTCACCCCTGATGAAAGCTTAACAAGGACACGCAATTACATTGTGTGACTATATATGTCTTCAAAGCACGCTGATCAAGTGTACTTCTGTTGAAAAGGTTGTATGGCTGCAACCCTTTAATGTGTCACTGTTAGACACGTGACTTTTCCTACAACCGGAATATAGAATCTTATTGAAATTTAATATTAATGTTAGTTTAAAAAAAATAAAAGTGATACTATATTATTAAGGACAATAATTATAATACGGTAATTATAATACTGTGAATTTTTTCTATTTGTTAATTTTGAAGATTTCTTTTGTATTTTTTGGTATAAAACACATATTATCGACAATTTTTTTGCAGACTAGTTGCGTTAAATAAATGTGATCCGGTTAGTCGACTTTCCGACTTAACGTTGCGTCGTTGATAAATTTTTTATTTAAGAAGAATAGCAAAGGAGCATGCAAACCACATGATGTTAAGTGGTCGCAGCCCATAGGCATCCACGTACAACCACAAACACGACTGAAATCCTATCTGAGCTCGAACGTAGATACGTTGCTTCTCCTGAGAACTAAGATGGTCGCCTCGGTTCAAAGTGTAGCCGGCAACCGCATCTCTCCAACCAAAACATAAGTAATGCTTTACGGCGGATTATGGGGCCGACGGTGGTACCTCCCAGGTCGAACTATAGTTCTCCTACCTTTAATGAAAATAACATTTAAAAGTTAAACGTTTTCATGTAACACTCAAAAATATATAAATATGTATATAAATCCGGTCGACTTCATGTTCATTAGCTAGTTCTGTTGCATATAGAAAACATTATACCACAGTTTCTATCTGAAAATTATATACAAGTGCATTAACCTTGCATTAACCAATAGACCGGTTACAATTTTTATCATTGCTTTGTTCCTATGCATTAAGATTTACAAGCTGCGGATTAAGATATCCGGTATACGTTAGCTTTAGACTTAAAAATTATATTTGTCAAAGTAAATTAATTTAGATTAGAATGTTACAATGAGTCTGTTACACATTTTGATATATATACACATAGTGATGACAGATTTGTTAGCATTAAAACTGAAATAAAATAAGCTTTCGCATATCTCGCAATATAGATAGGCATTGCAGTCGCCTATACAATGATGAGTCCTAACTATCCCCATGAACACCTATGACCAATTTAATTTAGAACAAGATTTGAAGTCTCCACAGATGTGTTGCTACTCTTATGGACTACGATGGTCACCTTTATATGTGAACTAGCAACTACACCTTTCTACCGAAACGTAAAAATTGGATTACGCTATAAATGGGTACGGTAATGGTCCCCGGAAGCCCTGCATACGTTCTAACACTTTGCAAGATAATGTTGTACCGCCGCTTAGTCTAAAGTTTATAAGATTTCTTTATCTAAACGGATAAAAACGTTTAATAAAAATTTAATAACCTTGTAATTAATTAATTCAGTTTTACTTTTAATTAATTGTACAGATTAATAAAATACCAAATACTTTTTAACGAAATAAAATGCGTTATCTGCAGGATAGCGGTAATTACGGTAAATGCCATGTAATAACAGTGAGTCACCAAACACCATAATAATACGGGGGAAGTCTATGTATGGACACTGTTTTCCGCTCTACAGTTACTGACCTTTTAAATTGTTTGTTACTCAGCGTGAATAATGTTGGGGTTATCGAAGCGTTTATTACTGACTAGCTTTAATGCTGCGGCTACGTCCGCTCATGTATGCATATTCTACATTACTTAAATAAAGGCGTAGGTAACCTAAAAATGTTGAATGAATTCAGTCCTAAAAATATATTACTAAAACCGTCTACTTAAGATTGTGCAGTTATTGTTTTATATTAGTATAATAACAATTATGAAGATCATTTTACCTTTTATTACGTTGTTTGAATGACAAAATGTGTATAAAGCACTATTTACATTAATTTGGCTATGTTGTTTCTCAGATTTGTTCGAATTTGGTGTTAAATATATTTCTTTTCCCAAAAATAGTAAATGTTAATTAAAAATATTAACATCTTTTAATTTTAAAACGTTTTAAATAATGCTGTTTATAAAAGTTCATGAACCTTTCGACTACATAAGGTTAAGGCAGACGTGCTCCAAAATAAAATTTTGTGATCAATTTATTTTTATTAATCCTTTTGATATTTTGTTACAAATAAAGCATAAAAATGCCTACCTTACGTACGCCCTTACATATTAAATTCAGTCAATTGTAAGATATTTAAATTAAAAAAAAACCACATGAAGGTTTTAATGGACATAATCGAATATTTAAAAAAAATCATCCTCACGTATTCGTTAAATTATTTTCTTTAATCAATTACTTTGATTACATTAACTTTTATTCTCAGTAACAATTACATATTTTACAATTCATTTACTATCTCCTCGTTATTAAAGAAATCTAAAATAAATCTAGAGATAATCTGTTAAATTTCAATTCAACTCGAATCGAAATGTCCTGAAGTTATGCATCGTATGTATTGGCAAGGCACTTGAATTGTGCGTTTCTACTTCAGTAAACAGAGACGGCCTTGTGTGCTGGTATCGTTTTATTGTTTGCCACAATCTTGCGGTCGCATGTCTTAGAAATAAAATCCATTGTTTTTAACTCTAAATATACTCTTTTTCTAAATAGATGGGCTGTGACAAAATGCATCGGTGATTCAACTGTAACAAAATATTTTTAAGGAAATTGTGTAATTTGTCAATAGTAACATTAAAGGTTGTCTTTAAGAATACAGATTTTTTCTTTTATTAATTTTTAATGTCGCCAAATAGTGAAAATAATCCCTTTTGTCTTCGTTGTCAGTAATCTATTGCATGTATTGATTTTGTATGCGTCTGATATGTCACGTAACTGCCAGCCCTACCACACAACTGCAATTTGATATAACATGAGCATTGAAGGGTAACTACTTATCTAAAAATGAGAATCAATCTTCCGTTGCAAAAATTATACTATAAATTACAACGTTCGAGTGGGTCTCCCTTCAGTCTTTACTCTGAATTCTAATCATATACACTAGAATTGCATATTTGCCATAATGGCCGATGACAAGGTATATTACGTGTTTGTGTTCATATTGTGATTATGATATTAGTTATAAATATATCGTGTATCGATTATTTGATGTGAATAAATTTTACAGGTAGCTGAAACAACTCCTGAAACTGAAGTGAATGAAGTGGCTGAAGAAGCAAAACCCGAAACGGAAGTTAAAGAGGAAAAAACTCCTGAAACTCCAGTAACTGAACCTATTACAAACGGTAGTAGCACTCCTGAAACTCCTAAAGTAGAAACCCCTGCTGCTGAAGAACCTGCTAAGGAAAGTCCAGAGATTGACAGGCCAGATGTTAAACCTGAAACTGAGCCACTGCCAGAACAACTGCCTGTTAATGGACTATCCTTAGATGAGCCCAAAATAGAGACACCTGAAGTTGAGCAAAACGAACCGAGCAAACCTGAGGAACCCACTGTTGAAACGCCAGAAACCGTCCCTGCAACTGAAATTCCTGTTAAAAAAGAGGTTTGTGTTGAAATGCCTTTGATAGAACCTACGCCTCCACCCCTACCCGCAAATCCCCCTCCCTCATCAGTGGCTTCCTTTGCCGCTACCACTATGGCACCAGAACTGACAGATGCTTCACTTGCTAAAACTGCTGATATCACTACAAACTTGGCACCAACAATCACAACTACAGACACAATCACTAAAGCCGATGACACAATTGAAAATAACCCAAATGAAATTCAGAATACCCCCTCCGATATTGCATTAGTCCCTTCTGAACTTTCGCCTTCTAAGGTAGCTGTTGAAGAACAATCTTCAGACGTTATCAAAACGGAACCAGAACAACAAATAGATACAACTACTTCTGAAATTGAAGTCAGCGATGAACCGAGTGAACAACCGAAACCTGATAATGTGGATATCCCTGAAATCAATGAAGTGGAACCTCCCCATCCTATTATAACTGAAACACTAGATGAAACTCCGGTAGATATACCTAACGAAGAATTGCCGGTTGATATGCCGGAACTTGATACATCTACTGAACAGAAAATTATTTCCGAACAAGTTGTCCAACAAGATACAAACATAGTGGAGTCTGAGACAACTGTCACCATTGTGGAAGAAACATCTACCGAGCCTGTGGGTGATGCATCAGAACAAGAGAGAGACATTACCCCGTCACCGTTACCATCTGCTGTTGATGAAGATGGAACTACACAGAATGACGCGGAGGACATAGAAACTGAAGTTCACGACAGCTCCGAAATAATCCTCGAATCGCCTACGATTGTGATAAATTCTGATCACAACGATACAAATAGCATCAAAAGTAACGATGATACCGAAATGGAAAATTTAAAAAACAAAACCAAAGACGCAATGGAATATCCAAAAGAGACTTCTCAATGTAATGGTGAAGTAGAAGAAACGCAAATTATTACAAACGGTGAGAAAACCCCAGCCGTCTGCCCAATGGACGAAGGTAATGGCGAAATGGGGAAAGTAGCGTCGACGCCCGAAGACTCCATGCCGCCGTCGCTGTCGGAGGCGAACGAGGCCGCGGCGCAGGGCGATGGCTCCGAGTCCCTCCCGCCGCCGCCGAGCGAGCTTTGCCGCTCTGAGTCTGAAGTGTCGCAGCCCGCAACTCCCGAGCCGATGGCGGACGCGCCTTCAGACATCCCACAGGTGATTACTGCCCGGACAGTCTTGCTCTTGTAGAAGATTAGTATCGTATTTTAAGGAGCGTTTTGACACCCCGTTAACAAATTTATCGTAATTAGTTTCATGTGTATTTCTGTACCAGCATGTGTGAACCGTCAATAACTGGAAGACATGGAGCGTGATCTATTCGATACACATCCGACAGTCTTGATATAACGGCGGCCTTTGGCTGTTTTCCTTTCCTTTTCATCTCCTCTTCCTTTGACTCGCTTCCGATTCGTAGATACATCAGCATGAAATCAGCGTGGAAAAATTGCTTTAGTGCTAACACATCTAGATATAAATGTTTTACAAGCATTTTCTTACATTTTATTTTTCCAGGTTTGTCATTTTTGAGAAATTTTATTTTCTTGTTAATTGTGCCAAATTAAAAATGGTCTTTTGTCGTTTTCATAAACGATATAAAAATCACGTAATAAATGTTTTCAAAATCAATTTAGGTAATTTCGTTGGTGCCGTTAACAAGACTGCAAAAAAGCTAATATCTAAAATCATTAAGTAGTTTTTGTTATTCATTATTTGTAATTCATTTTCACTTCACCTAAAAATACGAAAAGAGAAAAATATCATATCAATAAAGATCACATGTTTTGTTAATTTCCAGGAACTGCTTAAGACCGACATTATTGCGGAAATGATCCCCGAAGTCCCGGCTGTACCAGAACTGAATACTGAAATGGTAATGAATAAATATAAAAATAAATAAATCTGTTTTGATCGTGTTATAAGTTGTTCCAGTAAGTATAACGCGTGGCTGTGTCGTTCCAGGAGACGTCGAGCGACGTCGCGGTGGCCAACTAAACTGCACCCGTCAACCGTCACACTGCAACATCCACACGACGCGTGTTTAAAAGTGAGCCTTTAATTTATTTCTAATTAGAACTGTGGTGTGATATCGAACTAAGTTCGATTTTAATTTTATATTATCAAAGATGTGGATTTCAGTTTCAAATGTGACCTTTATATAGAATGATTTTATAGTTTAAGTTTAGCGTGCTTTGCTTCTGTAAAATTAAGATTTTATACATTTTAATTCGCTAGGGACGATTTTTTTTATAATTTTATATACAATAACAAAGTTATGTAGGCAGTATACGGTGCGATAAGTTGGTGCCATTATTACAGGGGTATTAGTTATTGACTCGCTCCTAAATAAATAGTTTGCGTTACATTTTACCTATATTATATTTGATCCAAAACCACCACATTTTTTGTATCGAGTTCAAAATGAATACCATGTTTCCTTTGTTAGCATCAATATTATGTATTTTATCGATAGCTAAAGTGTAACGGTTGATGTTGATAACTTCCTCTAATAATAAGACGAAGCATTTCCAATTCGGTAGAAAACGGGAGTTGAGTCTCGAATATGAAATGGATGCGAGGGGCTATATGTTACATGATATGTTTGTTGTATAGTACTATACATATGCCAGCCACATGCATTCGGCTCAACATTATGTTATGGCTTTTTATAACAAAGCTGTCAACATTAAAGACAATTTCCAGTCTTGATAATTAAAAATGTATACCACTCGAAATAAAATATTATAGTTTAAGAAGTTTATGACACTATTATGTATATATGAATCAACATTTTTTCATGAAGTTTATTTCGTAAATTCAATTGCGTGTCAAATTAAAGTTTAAAATTACCTTGTATATTGTTACGATGAGGTAAAGCAGAATGAATTTCTTTTATCCTTGAGTGTTTTATATTTACGCACTTACGTTATTATTCTACTCCTAGAATATTATTAATAAGTTGTATAAATTTAGTTTGGTTTTCAGAGTTTTCTGGAGTAATTAAGTGTAATATCTAAATTCATTTAAAATATAAATATGCTCCTATATCTTAGTGAGAAACGTTTCAATAAATTTAGGATACGTCGTCAGTTGTAATTTGGCGACACCCGCGCTTCGCCGACGCAAGAGCGGTTGTATGAAATTTGGACTAAGTATTCAGTGGCCAAGTTTTTGATTACACTATACAATTTTATGCATATACAAACATACACTTAATTATATAACGTTTAGTCGTGTAGTGACTTTGTAACAAGTTAGTATTTGCAGTGTGATAATGCTGCTCTTAGTATATTGGATCCACCTCATACATACAATTAGTTGATTGATACCTACATGCATATAATATATAAGGTTTGATATTATTATACAATCGTGTCATTTTTCTATGATAATCTCGTCCAATGCTATGATTTTGTAACAATTTTTGTAATTTTATACATTTTTTATGAAATTTGAAGTGACACATCTGCATGATTGGGGATTATCACTCCAGTATATTAGCAGTAAACATTAATGAGACATTCCATATCAAGTAGTAGTAAAACGTTTGTCCTGGTGTTTGCCTTTGTATTTCGAACGAAAATACTGTTGTTTCTGCAATGGATTTACAGAACTGGTTAATTTGTGGCAGCTAAGTTACCCTATCTCCCTGCATGGATCCAAATGATGCTTTGTGGCTCAAGTGTAACCATGACTACCTAGAATTATCCTTTTTTTTGTGATGCAAAATAAATAAGAAGTAATCAAAATATTAAGTACCATTTACAGATAGTGATTTTTGACTAATGGAATTGAAAATGTCAGCAGATTCTAGGATAATATACCGTTCTGTCAATTCAGTACAGATTTGCCAATCCGTATATAAAATAGTGCAGAGGTGCCAATTCGAACTGAAAGTGCTTGCTCAAGAGCTCATTATTTCTCAATTTATTTTTAAATATGTAAGAAATATTTAACTATTAAATTAAATGGATTTTTTTAGTTTATATAAATTTTAACGTGGACGTTTATTTCTGTATATTTCTCTTTTGAAATTCGAATGTTGATGTGTGAATGTCTCTAATCAATAAATTTTAAAACTATGAATTGTGTTTTATTGTAAAATTCCCTTAGGTACTTATTAAACACATGCGGACTATGCGACTAATGTTCAGCAGCAAGTTGACCGAATTATCAGCAGGATTCAGTTGAACTTGCGGCCAGCTACATTTGGTTAACACTGACTGCGGCGCTCACTTGTTATATCGAGACAGTGTTAGGGAAGGCGTAGCTAAACTTTAAGCGTAAGGCATAACTAAACTGTAGGTTTGTAGACTGGAGATGCGCTGGCTATTCACATAAATGTGGTTTTAGCATCCATATAACATTTATGAATACACATATTGTTTCCGCTTGCAGTCTTGTGGCGCTGACGTAAACACAGCACTTATGTTCGGAACATAGCACCAACAACTTTTGATCATGATCGTGAGCTTTCTTTACATTGCAATGCATGATAATGAGTGTTAACACTGACTGCGCACACATTAAATCCGATCAACGTTGCGGCAGGCACTAAACTGGAGCTTATTTCTCTAGACTAATGTTGCGCCGACAATTTACTGAAATATTGTATTTTTTAGAATCTGTATCTTCTACGAATACACAGATGTAATGTCTGCCCCCAGTCTTGTAGCGCCGACGTAAACACAACACATTTGTTTGCCTGTAATCAATACAGATTTGTATGTACAAGACAGGTGTGTACAAGCCTTAAGCGCTTTTATCCGCGCATTACACAGCAGAGATAGTGTTAACTTTTAAAAACTGCTACAAGTACGCTCGCCTGCCGATCAGCTAGGTCCGTGCCTGCTTCAGCTTCATGACACTCAATGGGTACCACTAGATAATCATCCCTACGTAATTTTGGTGAAATTAAATGTAATTTCTTTTATGAATTTAATTTAAAGTAGCAAACTGCCGCTCATGAACATCTATAAACAACCTAGCACAAAACAAAAATCCGAAAGCGCACAC
>DWON01000373.1:0-35021 GCA_018251015.1 Phocides pigmalion okeechobee | reverse complement strand
ACCCCCGCACGTCGCACCCCCAACGACGCCTCATTAAAAATTCTTACAAAACTTTCTTGCACCACCATCCTCTCTCCTTAAACGCTACTTTCTCGAGACAGTAGGAGGCGCCATCCGAAGGGATGAAACTTTGTTATTAGTGCCTACTGCTGTTTCCGTTGTTTGAACTACTTTCGTATTAAGTGCAGTAGGTACTTACGATTGTATGTTGTTGATAAAGACGGTAGTTTGTTGTTATTCAACTTTAAATTCCAACTGAATAGTTTAGAACTGGTAAAGGCATATTATAAGATTATGACGGTAACCATCAACGAGCTTTTACGTGAAATTATCCGTAAATACGAAAATATACTAATGAATTACCAAATCTAGATGATTTGAACCGAAGACAAATTTATTTGCCAATACTTCTCGTAATGAAATGGGTTATCCGTTTAGAATTTAAACTGTTCTAGTAGGAAAAAATATTACACTTAATAGAAGTAGGTAACTACTAATGTAATTTACGTTTCGGAAGCTCGAAGGAAGTTTGCTAAACTTCTCAGACTGTAATTGGTTTTAGGTACCTGCCGAGTACGAACAAGGTTTAGCTAGGTACTAGATTTATTTATTTTGCCACATCACAAAACAATATTTAGATTTTGTCTTAGAGAAAATATAGTCAAATAGTGTTCTGCCTTTTATGCCTATTAATAAAAAACAATAATATACATGAATTTTGAAGTAAAATTTATTTGGATCCGACTTATAAATAGCATTTAGTGCCGTATTTATTAAAATATTTTATATCACACTAACATATCTTTTAAATCTTTATAAGATACAGTCAAGAGTTGGTATGTACTCGAGTGTTCACCGGTCTATCATCTAGTGATCAGTTACATTATTTGTAAATATGTACTTATGTACTTTGCTACCAGATGACAACGGCAAAATGATGCTCAGCAGAATAGACAATATGTACTGAATTGAACTTTCTACATTTTTCCCTCACAATCCCGTCTTATGTGTACCCAAAATTTATGTATTCTTAATGTCATATCAGTCAGTTAAAAGTAGAAGAACTATAGTTCGGCCGGGGAGATACCACCGTCGCCCTCATAATCCGCCGTAAAGCATTACTTGTGTTTCGGTTGGAGAGGTGCGGTTACCGGCTACACTTTGAAGCGAAGCGACCTTCTTAGTCCTCAGGAGTAGCAACGTATCCACGTTCGAGCTCAGACAGGTCTTCGGTCGTGTTTGTGGTTGTAGGTGAATATCTATGGGCTGCGACTAACATAAGGTGGTTTACATGCCCGTTTGCTGCTCTTCTCATATAAAAAAGTCACAGCATAATTTTCCACTTTGAAGAGTAGCAAGCCAACCTTAAGTTAAACAATGGTCTCAGTACACAACCTTAGTCAAGCTAAAATCATGTGTTGCTGTTGAAAATTAAGATGGTACTTACAAAGTGTCCCCGACTTCCTCGAGAAATGTGTTGTAAGCAAGGATTTTCGTCAGCTGGAAGTATTTATTAAAATAGCTCAATAATGTTTATTCTGATTGTTGAAGTTTAGTTCGGGATCAGAAAAGTACATATACGTTCGTAATGTTCGCGGAGCTCGATTGCCCCCACAACTTAAGAGGAACTCGGATTACAAGGGGAGTGTATGTATAGGACACACTGTTATGTTTTGATAACGATATAAATGGATGCATATTTAAAAGTATGTGTAAAAATATGTAAACGATAAAATTACCTTTCATACATCTAGTTATTGGAGTCTGACTATCAAAAAAAATTTAAAACAATTATTCCTAAGATTATCAGAGGAGAAAATTGATGCTACTGGTGATAAGAGGGGTGTTCATACGTCGCGCAGACGATTGGAAATGCCATAGAGCGCGAAAACGCGGCCAGCATCGTTGTCCCTTTGCCGTATGATCATGGGCCCCACTCGATTGTTTAGGTTAGACTTTTATTTTATCTAGTTGTATATTTTTCCTTGTTATGTTTATTTAACTCCATTGTAATATATTTAAGCTTAAAATTTACAGTTACGATGTATTTTCCTATATTTACCACCATGTACACTAAACTAAACCTGACTTTCTTTTCACGTAGATTCTAGTATAATAATATATATTGTATAAGCACACCTATTAAGGATTTCGAAAATCTTAATTATGTAGGCGCTTCTAATATCCTAATTAAAAAGAATTTTAATTGAGTCGAATTTTTGGTTGGTATATACATATTCATGAGTGAACTTTCTGCGATAAAAATCTTCAAAAGAACGATACAAGATTTGGCAGGATTTGATATGTTTTGATTTCACTCTATTTACATAAATTATTCGGATATCTGATATCTAAAATGTATAAGAACGCGTCTTATCAGATTGAGATCAGCGGTATTGATCTGAATTAAAAAATATAATAAGACTAATCCAAAAGAAGTGTAACTATAACATTTTTTATTTAACTATTGTATGACAATGTTAAAGGCCCTCAGAGAATGAATATCTGCTCGTTATCTTAGCTGTTCATTAGAAGTCAGTTCAATCACAACTCTCAAATACCATAGAAATGAACCGTTTGTTTGCCTACCATGATTTTGTAAAGCAAAAATTATCCTTTTAATCTACCTAAAATTTTGTATGCACATGACCTGTTCCTCTCGGCTCACTCTGACCTATGTATTATGCACTTTATTTTATCTTGAAACAGAGTAATGACCGTCTTTTGAACCAACATATTGCAAATTGCGTATGCGTATTGCTATATTATTTGTAGCAGGCGCCTACGCTTAAATTCCGCGGGCAATTTAAAGCCAGTTCTTAAAAAAATAGGTATTAATAAATTCAAATACAAATATTTTATTTCATTGTAAGATATTACACATAATACACTTAATGAAAGTCAAGGATACAATGTAAAATCAGTACATCGGCTTGAGCACCCTGTTGGCTAAGGTTGACTAGGAGAAAAAAGCTGGAAGAAACTGTTATTTAAAGAATTGCGTTGTTAAATAAATCAATCAATTGTTATATCAATCATACCTACGACTATGAATACGGGCAACCACCTACGGTTCGAAAGACCCCTCTAATCGCCACCCCCACCCCAAGCGTGACGGCCCACAAATACAATTTAGGCAATGCGGGGTGCGTTATGAACGCCTACCGTTTCGAGTGCATTCATCCATGAATTTTGTAGCTCGCATTATGGAAAGTAAGAACAGTTATAACCTAATACTTTAATAATTCAGAAGTATGTTGTAAAGTGCCAGAAGATATAGCTATATATAGATCACGATATACACAAGTCATTATAATATGCATAATAATGTAATAATCGCATCATATTTGTTGTCATGGGAGACGAAATTACTTACGTTTAAGAAAATATTTGAAAAATATTAATTTCTAGAAGGTACTATTTATAAAATTAATTACTTCAATTATATAAATACTGAAGTTGATTTGATATTAATAAGTTTTCGTTAGACGGGTACTAGGTTCAGAAATACTCATAACGTATAAGCTACTTAATTTTTTATAATAAACATATTTTCTATATAATTTGTATCATTTCCTTACATAGTCGATGGTTCGATGTTATTTGAGAGGGCCTCATGATTTTACTATACCAGCGCATACATTGCTGCTACAGAAAAGGAATAAACAATCTAGGTACCATTTTTAGAAACCTAGATGCAAAATATCTGTCGCTACTTTGAAATATAGGTCAACATTACCTAAACTTAAGAGCAAGAAAACTCTTACCTATGCAGATGTCAAACTACGGGTTGTGTACATACGATACGACGTCATAGACGTCGGGCTATCGGGCGGACGCTACGGGCCCCGTCACCGGTTTTCGCTCACAAAATCGCGACACACTTTTTAATTTATTTCGTCCACAAAAAGCATTTTGCTGTTTTATTTTCATTTCAACGGCGACTTGCGCTGTAGCGGGATCTCTATTTTTATTTATTCCACTCTCCAATTTTTTATTTCTCTTTTTCAATTTCGTCCCGATCGACGCGGGCCCAAGCGGAACGTAGACTGATCTCATTTTAAATTGAATTCGACTCTTCTTTGTATTTTTCTTCTTTCTACGTAACGGTTTTAATTGGTAATATTTGCATGTTCTTTCTATTGTTTGTTTGACTAATATCTTCGTTACTATAATAGGTAGATACTTCGTCAGTATACGTACTGATTCCTATAAATATGTCATGTTACCTAACATCGCTTCTTCGTTGTATTTGTGAAAAAAAACTGTAAAGTAATATTTATTTCCTTTCAATAAATAATAAACATACATACAATACAATACTTTAATAGTATGTAACAGTACAAAATATACTTAAGTAAACAAAAATCTCAATGGCTATCTGAAATTCCAGGTGTACAATGATTGGTGAAGTTTCTCTGACAGCGCCTTCTGTCGTCTACTCCACCGTTCCATTACGCATCCATCCAATGCGTTGTAACCCTTTTGGTATATATGTTAAGTTGTAAAATAACATACGCTAACATATATATGAAATGAAGTCTCAAAGCTACATATAACACGTCCAACTCAAGAAACGGAACAAAATTCTTGAACATAACATCCAAGTTTGTTATTCGAGAGGATAGCTAGTCGCAAGTCAGTTCGCATCGCATACGTTACACCCTCGTGGCTCTGACATATACATGAGAACGGTTACATGGACGCGTTGAGACAATTAAATTTCAACTACCGGTACTCATTACCGATGGACTTTGTCATTGTCAGACGTCAACAGCTAAACAGGTTGAACGTATCAGACGTCTGATCTCGATATAGAACGCCAGAATGGATTAGGTCAATCTGTAACTATTTGTATCCGTAGAACCTACATAATCGCTGACTACTGAACAAATTTCACAACGTGGTTTATTAATTGCTAGCGCACACAGGATTAACTCTTAAATGATTTAGTTGGAGTCTTATGATCCTATCTCTACGGTAGTGAGGCATCTGTGGCTGAGACGTGCTTTAGCTTTTAAATTTTAATATATTAAATAAAAATAAGAATTATCCTATACATAACATGGATAACCTTTAAACAAATTATAATAAAAGCCTAAGCTAAACAATATAAATGGAGTCTATCCCTAGCGGCATGGTGGCAAGAACACTGGCCATATTCGCGCGATGAATAGCAATCGCAATTCTCTGCGCGAAATATCAACCAACCCTATTGTTACGTTAAAATAGCATTATTGCTGACCGGCTATGGTCGTTTCCACGTCTTTTACCAACCATGTACACAAAAATACTGTTAGTTTTATAAAAATCACCAACATAACTAGGAATAGGTAATATCCGTTAAGAGTACATAAGTAAAGGAAGTCTAGAAATATAGACAGCAGCAATCTACATAGATCTAAAGTGCATACTAAAGATGCGTTCGAACAAACATCAGTAAAAATAAAAATGGACGATTCTTGTTTTTAAGTCAAAGCTAGAAACCTGCGAGTAAATAAGTAAAAAGGTATTTAATGTACAATTATTTTGTCTCAAATTGTTTGGAAGTTAACATAATATGAATTATAAATGATGTAACTATTATGAGCATGTAAATTTTGTTTTTTAACGTAACTTTTATAAAGGTTTTGATATATCCGAAGACACCCTATATTACTGAAATGGCGGCAAAAAGTAAAGTTAACAACAAATGATTATTAAAATGTAAGTACATGTTAAGTCACATATCTAACATAATATTTTTGGTCAAATTTTGATCATATTTACATTTTTATTACACTACAATTACACTAATTTGTAGCATTTTCATTAGAATTTTTGCATTTTATAAAAATGTAAAGTTGTCGGCTCACATACATATCGCTTACGTGACAATATATAATACATCTACATTTTCTAAATGTTTAAAGTCAAGGTTTGAATTAATTTTGACTACAGTATTGTATATTACCAGATCTATTGTATTAGATTGATCGTATTCGTATCGTATTACATTTCTTTCAGTATATATATTGTATTTTTCAAGGAAATTATTTTTTGTAAATGCGTCAAATACATATATAACTATATGAGCGATATGAAACGATCGCTCAAGTCCTTCTTATTAACAACTCCGTGATAGACGTTAAGTTGATGCTATATAAAGTTGGTTACAAATGCCTAGAGGCGTCAGTACCTATTTATCATCAATTGGACTGCGCACTCGTTTGCAACTTTAATTTTGTATTAAAAAGCTCAAAGAAATATATATCTGCTTACGCTTTACAATATTACAACATAAATGTACTTAGTAATGTTATGAAAGTGTAGTTGATTTACAGAATAACATAAATATACCAATACTTATTGAATTAATAAACCATTCAAATAGATGGTAAACACTTCATAACAATCGATAAAGGAACAAGGTGTGCGTAAAGGCCATGCAAGCCCTCCAGCATTAATAATTCACTAGCTTAGTACCCGCGACTTTATCCGCGTATATTGTAAGAGAAAATATATCTTTGCTACCTCGTAAATATGACGTAACAAAATATATAAGATTTTCCATATACAGGTAACAAATCTTATCCTTTGACACACGTCGTTTCAGTGGTGCTCGTGTGATGCTGTAACAGACAGACAATGTAATGTAAAAATATATAAATATTTTTCTCCGTCTGTCCGTTTATATTACATAGATTTTTTTTTGTGCCGATTATCACAGTTAAGATAAATTATCCGAAGAAACAGTGTGCAAACACTGTTCTTTTTTACTTTTTTAATATGTATAGATTGGCCAAGGATATGCATTGTACTCTCATTCAATAAATTCCCACTGAACTTCAATGGGTATAACATAAGTTTTATTAATTTATGACATCAATTTGTTAAATAAAGTCTGGTAAATGTCATAAAACTCATTTAACTCTTATTTATCTGTTTTAATCTTTTATATATAAAAGTTAAGGCGACAGACAGACAGGCAAACAACTCACAGTTGAAATCGCTGATCCTAGAATCTTGAAATTTTGCAAATAAATTCTTTATATAGGAAAAAAAGGAAGTTTAGAAATCTTCCTCTAAAGAGGTTAAATAAGGGTTGAAAGATTGTAAGAAATTTCATGATATCGACTTCTGCTCTAACAAAATCGCAGGAAAAGCTAGTTGCTGGTATGTATATAGTTACATTCTAAGTAACACGCCTAATGTAAAATATAATACGCTTTTTACCTTGATATAATACCGAAACCGAAAATAAAATCTAGTTATTTCGCAAAAAAAAAATGTATTTTTTGTAAATGAATAAAATTAAATAAACCAATATTTCAGTTAAAAGTTATTTTCGACATTCTTCTCATTGTACTGAACGAATTATATTTTAATAATTTAATTTAATTATATGAACTTTGTTAAAACTTTTACGGCATGATTTTCAAATTATTAAACGATCATTTAACCTGTGAATGGGTTAAAGCAATCATGCGTTTTATCAATATTTTTTATCGTAATGGACGCTTAAAAACAGACACAATGATTATTATTAAATGTCCCATCGCGAACATAATCACAGAAAAACAAGTATAGGCAAACATAAACGCGATACTTAAATACCTTCTCATTATCATCTTCATCAAAAAGCGGTATCAATGACGAGTATTCTATTCACAGCTTATCCTAATTACTATTTCATTTAACGTCATATGGCTATCATGAATGGAATAAGTCGTTTGTTTTTTGATCGGAATAATTCATGTATTTTATCTCGGCGTATCCATAGGAGTGTCGCGAAAACAGTCATTGATATTGACTGTGGACCGATACGAGTCTAATGAATATGTATGCGGGCAGGTGCACACTACAGACATGATTAAGTAGGTGCCACCAACGATTTTTGTACCGAACATCGATAGATAGCTTATCGTGGTACGTGCTCGATTTTTTTTATCGATAACGCCACCCGCGGGGTAGCGCTTCCGATTCTAATTACAACTTCGAGTACCGCTCGTTATCGACTTGTAATTTATAAATTATGTGCTAAAATATATAGGATTTTTATTTTTAATCAATTTGTTTATATTTGCGTCTTCAAATATCAAATCAATCAATTATAAATGGTATTAAAGTATATATGTGTATTTTTTGAGAGTAAATGAGATTCATTAAATCTAAAAAATACGACAAATTATTGTTTATTTAATCATATATTACACTTTATTTAAGCTAATTTCTTACTCTTTGTAAATTGAGTCTCTACTTAAATAAAAAGTGCTCCATTTTAACATCTTATATCTAATTTTATTATAGTAGACTTTTGAGATGTTCTAAAAACAATTTGAAGTGGCATGAATCCGCGAAATAATTTACGGTCTCGCACGCAGGGAGCGATAAATTTATCGGATCATTCCCCTGTCATCGTTACAATCAACTGCTCTTACGATTAATTACGAAACTAGTGACTACGGCGCACGGACACCTTGCGGTCCGAACGAAGTAAATAACTGTACTAAAACAATAAGTTGAGTTTATTTTTAAAAGTGATCGAATGAATGACGAAATCGCGGATATACCTAATATGCTACTCATATCCTACGAGACTATCGGGTCTTGTGGGGGAGGAGACGGGTAGGGATTATTCAGCCCTTGAGGATACTTCATAATCGGCTGTGTCGCACGGGTTTTGATTGGAGAAGTGCGGCTGTCGGCTACCTTTGAAAGGCTAAAATATGAGTAATACAGAGTTTAAATTTATCTACATGCGACTTCTGATAGGTCTTACTAAAGTACTACGAGTACTAAATATGTTGCCTGCATGATTATTTTTTATTACTCTTTAGTAAAAATATATAATTAAAGCAAAGTGATTGTTTAATAACAATAATTATAAAAAAAAATACCGTATTCGAAAACCCTTCAAAGCTATATAGATTCAGGATAAAAAATCTAAATCTATGTTTATATATTACGTTATGTAGATTCGAGATAAACCGTACGAATAGATTACAATACATTTACATATATGTAACAGATATACATTCAAACATATAAAAAAATCATATGAATTTTTATTACATCCATATGAAGAATAAAAAATAATATACAATCAATTAAGATATTAACTGCTGTCAGTCATAATTAATTTGTGCCCATCCAAATTAACGCACGAGCGAAGTATGTGAAAACCTGTCTTCCAACTTAAAATTAACGTGGATAAGAAACATAATTAAAATATTACGCTACCGATACGAAAATATGTAAAAAATCAACAGCCTTACGTCAGTTAATTACGTCGGCCAGTTTGTATTCCGTCAACAGTTTAAGTTTAAGATAAGTGATTATTATACCAGTAAAGAGTGAACCTTTAAATAGCGGCAACATAAGGTTTTAGTTTTCTTGCTTATAACATCATGGTGTGCTTATATTTCCAAGTTATAATAGTCATTAGTAATCAAATAAAATTATATAATTAAAACAGTTGCTATATGAAACAAATAAATAAATCTTGTAAAATTCGTTTAAGCTACTTTCTAAGATATATTTTTACTCCAGATGACTTTGTGTGAAAAATGTGTGTGTGTTTGTATGTAAGTATAAGTAATATAATAATTATTTCAATTTATTTCTGCTACATAATCTATAATATTAATGTTGTTTTTGTCTTCCGTTAATATTTTTATTTATATAAAAAATAGTAAGACATTTGATAAGACATAAAATATGGACCATTTTTCATAAAAACGAATTTATAATTCATTATTTATTAGCACGAGTGTCAAATATGTATTAAAAACCTGTTATAAAGATAGTGTTAATTTTAAATTATGGTAATTACTTCGTCGCTTAGGCTTCTCATGTCATATTATTTCAACATAATTACATTTTACTTCATTATTATCTCATACAATTATATTTCACTTCACACAAAGCATCCAATACGCTTTTTGAATATAAATTAGTATTTAATTTATTTTCGAATATAAAAAAGGAATAAAAATGTATGGCATATGAAAATTACCTCTGGTATAAAACGTTGTTAACCTATATTTACGTGTTTATTACCTATAAAAAAGCTGTTTGACAGATAACTAGACAGGCCATCTACTTGATACGAGTAGTAAAAGCCTCTTCACACTAAGATTTCTGATCAAAGCTATTTGATAAACGCAAACGTAAACGCTACGACAACGCAACGCACTTGTCGCGTTGTTACGTACAAGCTCTGCTAGAGTCATTCAAACACTAGTAAATACGACTGTAGTCTTCGTGTTTAAATTATGACGAAAACAAATGCTACATGGCTATGGCAGTTGTAGCGAAAAGAAATTTATTTTTTTTTATGTGAGAAGAGTAGTAAACGCACATGCAAACAACATGATGTTAAGTAGTCGAAGCCCATAGCTATCCATGTTTCACCACAAACACGAGGGAAATTCATAAACTAACATATAGCTAACATTCACCTATAGCTAATATACACCTATAGCTAATATACACCTACAGGTAATAAAAAAAATCGACAGTCATAAAAAACTTGATAAAGTATGTTGACATAGGTAAGTTACGTAAGTTTTATAAATTAATTATTCTTACTAAATTGAAAAATGACATGGCGTTTGTCGGCACGAACTGAAATTAATTAACAAAAAGCCAACAAGTGTGTGTCGAACCACATGTAGTGAAGGGTTCAATCCTTGGAATAAAGAATCACAGTTAAATATGTACAATGTTTTTATAAATAAGACTATTTTTCAGAGAAAGTCCTGAGTTCGCTAAGTTTAATTGAATATGCTATCAAAAATAAATTGAATAAATAATCAAAACTTAACGAGGGGGTTGGTGGTTAATTTTACTTATTTCAAGTGCAAATCTCGCTAACTATTAAGTCAATTATCAATCTTAAAAGTAGCTGACTACGTAATTAAACTTAAATGTTTGATATTGTGATACTCCCAATTTTTTTGTAATATAATTACACCATCGTGTAGTTGAGACGTACATAGTTTATACGTTTAGATTTGTTTGTATATAGTCTATAATTTATCATTAAAAAGGCTGTGATATACATAAACAAAGAGACACAGAAACAGACCGCCAGGCGGACATGACGAAATATTTAAGGTTATACAGAAGGCTACATATAAGGTTTCCGTTTAAGCAATTTGGATATAGACCCATAAAATGATATATTTGGCAACTTTTTAATTAACAGTCGAAAGTTCGCAATCATTACCTACATGTGTCGAGAAAATAGAAAATCTCCATTAATAGTGGTACATAAATGTCGTAGAAAAATGGAATAGCAGGATGTAAACCTTAAATTATGAATAGAATTTCTCTAACATATTAAAACTAGTTTAGCTAATTAACATTTTCGAAGACATTCTGTACCGGTTCATGTTTCCCACGGTTGGATGGATATCAAAATTTCCTGACATCCCTTGCCTATCTGCTATACACATACTAAAATTGGAGTGTCTGTTTGTAATATTAAAATAACCGCTTCTTACTAAATGCATATTTATGTATACACGGTAAATATAAAAATAACATTTTTTACATTTTTTTATATCTGCCTGTCTGCCTCTTTGTTCCGGCTAATCTTGACGGAACTTTCACTGGCAGATTGCTGATGTAATAAGGACTAAATTAGGCTATTTTTACTTTAGAATTATGTAAATAAACGCGGACGAAGTCGTGCGTACAGCTAGTATTATAAAACTAAAAAGTCAATTTGTGTATTTGCTTATTTTTGTATATCGCGAAAGCTACTGATTTTATCTATATCAAATTTGTTTACATAACGTCAGAACCTTTGACATCATTATCATATATTACCTAAGAACCGAGTAGTGATTAATAATGACTAAAGTTGAAATTACAGGTTTTAAGGATAAATTTCAAATAACATAAGGTTATACTATATCAATCGCCAATCGTCAATAATAGCAACCGTCTAAACTTATATTTTGCGCTTAAGTTGAAGCTATACTGCTAGGCCAGGGTTTGTTAATCAAAGAAAATATAACGTTTAGATGGCCTTTGGTTATATGCATAAAAATTTAAATTCAATTACAACTATTATCCGAAATAATATTTTTTTTCTTAAAACATCCAAAAGATATCAAATTTTATCTGGGACATAAGAAACTAGAATATGGCCCACTCTGACTTCTACTTCAAGTTAAAAAAAAACATTTCCCCTTTTTATAGCAAGTTTCAAGTAGTGTCTGCAATATAGGTTTCGATGTTCACTTACGAATTTTAATATAAATAATAATTTAAGTCATATGTAGATAATGAAATTTATTATTATTTATATAGTTTCCAAAATTGTAGAATTAATACAAAAATATAGACTATGAAAAAATATCAAATTTTAAGAATCATTACATTAAAAGAGCTAAATATTTTTTGAACGCCAAGACGATTAGATACTTGTTCCGCTGATCTAGAACATATAGCAACAAGTCTAGGCGGCGCGGGTGTACGGAATCCGCGTTCCATAAATTTGCATTAATTATTTACCCGATGCCTATCTCGCGCTAACGCTCCGCATTGATTGTGACGCTGATATCAACAAAAATAAAATATATTATTCTACGTGGCGATTAGACCGCTATAATTCATTTTAGTGAAAACAGCTCATTTTGTACAAATGTACGGCATAAAGGGGTTAGTCGAGATCGCAAAGGTGTTTCTTATCAGATCCATGTTGCTACCTTTATTCGTAAAGTAGTCACGAGGTGGCTTGTAGAAAAAATGTTTTCAACGAATGTTTTTGTCGTTTAAATGAGTATTATGTAAGTTAATCCAGTTATACGTATACAAAGATCAGGCGCCGACAATCAGTAAAACCTTATTTAGAAATTGTATTTGTTAGCGGTCGATTCTTTTTTTAATTGGCTATTTGCATTTGAGGTATACGATATCTACATCGTCATTATAAATACTTACAATTATAAATAAGTACTTACACGAGTTTTAATTACAATGGTTTAAGTTATTTTTAGTGTTGCTTAGTGGTTAAAAGTCGTTTTGTAATCCGCCTTATATATTATAAGCATTCTTATGTTTTGGTTGAAGCGATGCGACCACCTTACTCCTCAGGAGTAGCATTGCACCTACATAAAGCCACAAATGGGACTTCAGTCAATTTTTAAGATGTATGTGAATTTCAATGGGCTCTAGTGAGTACTTAAATCAGATAGTTCACATCCTCAAAAAAGTAGCTTTGGTTGCCGATACCAGTGTCTATACAAACGCACCCTTTAGCTCTAGGAAAAAACTTGTATGTAACGAATGTTCTCGTATTTTAAGTGACAGTTATGTGTAAGGCGACATGTATGCGGCTCATTTCTGATTTTTCGTTTGAGATTGCTTAAATAGACTGAAATTTATGGACGGACGAAGTGCTATTTCCGTCGGACGAGTTCGAGTGGAGATTTATTCGAATTTGAAACACGACCCGGGACAGAAGTCGAAGGAAATTTTAATTGGATTATATTAACTTATTCTACGCTATTGTGGAGTGACTGGGCTTACAGAAATGAAAATAGCCCGTAAATTATGATTAATGTTCGCGGTACAATTACGAAGATTAGGGAATTTGAAATAGTTTAAATAAGATTATTTTGTTCTACTAAATCGCGATGGATCTATTACTGAACTACTGTTCCTAACATTGCTTGTTCCTATCTGTAAGATCTGACTAATTTAGTTCATAACAGGAAAAGCTTACGTATATATAAAGTATTTGAAGCTAGATAATTTTATTTGAAGTCACATTTTACTTGGACAGGTAACAAACATATTACTGGTTTAAATATAATAACAAAATTTTAGATTTGTTATTATGATTATCCAAGTAATATGTTAAAAATAGGTTTATAATCACCCAATCTACATTTGTGTAAAAATAAGAATGCATTATAAAAGGAAGTTAACAAAATATAATTTACACACATTCAATAAAAGAGTCACTTTTATTTATAAAGAGAACGACGCATGAAAACTTAATACTATAGTCGAGTAATTCTTATAAAATGCGAATTTCATGTATTAAACTTTAATAAAAAAATACCAAGTGGGTACCTACAAATCATTTCCATTAATCTTTTATTTTGACGTGAACGCTTGCGTGAAATGGTACAATGTACCTACATAAATTTGGTTTCTGTTACCAATTTTGGTTATACGGTAGGAAATTTGTCGACAAAACCATGTGTTTGAGACTACATTATTTATTTTTATTTTTATGTTTTGTTTTAATTGAGTAATTTTAATTTATATCAACAGTTCAGCAACTAGGTCGATAAGTTTTTATGGTTAATTAAAAACGTTATCGCTAGCTACTGGAACAATGTGAAATGTGTAAGAAAGTACTTGCTTATCAGTGCCAAGGGTTGTCCATATCCCACATATCGCACCTTCAGAATAATAGTGACGTATGTTGAAATTTGAAGTTTTCTGTCCTTGATTGAGAATTCCATATTATTGAGAAAATTTTCAGATTTAAAGTATATATTGAGTATCGTATAAAATTAAAGTAGTGTAAATTTGCCAAATTATACAAAAAATGGTCTCTTACAAAATTTATATGAAAGGGAACCTTTATTTCCCATTTCCCAAGAACATATTTTTGTAGATAAATCATTATCATTTTGAAGATGCTCTACACGTATAATCCAATGCTAACGTATTTACTGCAAAGGTTTTATTCGACTTGTCTTTTCGCAATTTTTAATAGTCTAAATGTGGCAGTCAGTTTAGCGATTGTTAGATGGATAACGGTTGAGACCGGTTTATAGTGCCCTTCGAATTATGGAATAAATAATTTTATTTTATAATCAAAGTTTAAACGAATGTACATCGCACCCGATGTTGAGACGTTATTATCCACCATAGAAATCTATAACCTAATCCTACCTATGATTACATACATGCATTGTATACTTCAGGACTAAGAACGTTTCAAAAATAAACGTGCTCTACCGAACCTATCAAACTAAAACACCGTAACGATACACCGCTATTATAAGGTACGATAATCAAAAAGAGAAACCTAAATTTATCATTAAAAATACTTGACTAGGGATTGAACCCGGAACTCACCGCTCTTTCGACCGCTACGCTACGTGACTCGCTAACCGAGCCATCACACAATATTGTGATCCACTACCGCCACGAAACTACCGGAACCAAATATTCACGATTACATTACAAGTACTTATTAAAAAAATAGCAAATTATCAATATCCATTTTGTATACATTTATAACGGATACATTTATTAAAGAAGCAGGTGCAAACGTTGCTAGAGAAAGTACTTAGAAAAAGCTAAGAGAATAATTAAAAGCCTTATTTAATACGAATGACGTTGCAAATAGTCGAAACAATTAATCGTAACGATACTTAAAATAACTGTAGGGGAACACCTGTCCAATTTTGCTCACATCTACCAATTTAGGGTTGTCCACGTATGGTTTTATATCCAGGTGATATGTTCCAAGGTCGAATGGTAATCGCCCCAAAATCAATGTGGTCACTAGGGAACCGTGACCTTCTGTGCGAGTAGGCTTATCTAAATTTACGAATATTTTAACTATGATGGATCATGCTATATTGAAGTATGGGTTTCCGTTGTTATTTCTAAAATGAAAATTGAATTTTTAAATATCTAACGAGGTAATGTCGCCAGCGTTTAGGAACTCAAAGGGCAGCAGTTTAGCAGCAATGCTTTTTATATTTTATTAACATATTTTATGTATATATGAACACACATTTTATATATATATACACACATATTAGTTTTATTTTAATTTGTAGCTTTATATATTCCATGTTATGTTTAGGATACTTATATCAAAAAATAATACCAACAAAATTATTAAACAAATGAATTATAATATTAATCTATATAAATAATATAAGCGAATTAAGTTTTCGTTTACAATGGTAAAAATGTCTTTTACTTGGAAACTACTTTTTTAGAAAGTTATATGTACATATTTTCAAGTTACTTATTTACATAATTTACAATCATTTTAACCTTTTTTGAAAATATGTGTTTTTTTATGATTCCATTCCACTTGCTTCCTTAATTTGATTATATGTAAATGACATTTTCAAAGATGTATTTTAGAGCTTCCTTCGTCGTTCGTCTCTTCTCCAAAACGGGACACCTTATGAGTCGGGGTAGTTTATTGAGGTTCAAAAGAAGCTTTGTAAAGAATCTACTTTGAATAAAAATATTTTAATTTTGTACTAACATTATCGCGAAATATATATATTTTGTTATGTACCGGATACTCACGACTAATGATTATTGAATTTTGATTGCCGATGTTTCGAACTAGTTACATGGCTGACTGACCACTGACTCACATCATGTAAGAAAATGAATTTTATTTTGAATTTGAATTTCATACAACTATAACACTTCGAAATTATTTTATTACATCCAGACATAACTGAACTAAAATTTCTGTAAAATGTTTCTGCCAGCTATGATTCGAATAACGAAAACAAGTAAGCTAAAACACTAATGTTTCTACTACAAACCGACGGAAGAACCGACGCGGCGTAAATCTTTTCCTTTCTTTTCCCGGAAAAGTGCACGAGAGCGAAAACTAACAGAGAAAAGGAACGGATTCCTCAGTAACACTCCAGTGCGCTAATTGTTTGAGGTGAATGCAGCTTTGTGTAATGGAAATGCAGCTTTTGATATAGTAATGGCTTCTCATATTAGCATCTTTGTGAATTTCTTGACGGAAATCCTAACAAGTAAACCTTGTAACTACAAAAAGTACGAAACGTAGCAATACTACTAGTATTGCCACATATCGTATTTTTAATGTTTTAAGATAGTTTTTTATTAACTTTTAAAAGAGTAAGAGGAAGGATATGAACATCTAAGTTTTTTACAAATATTCCCATCTTCAAAATATGTGGGCGACAGGACTATAGGATCGTTTAAAACAAAATAAATTTGGAAGTCACATAAAGCTTTCGACGCTCCCCGACGTTCAGAGAATCCGACTGGTGACGTAAATCACAAAGTTTAGGAAAAAAAACGACGATATAAAGAGCTCACGTGAAAGTTCAAAAATATCATCCGTGAATATAATTACGAGACCGAACACCCGCTGGTTTCCGGTAGATACGTCTTACTATTGTATATCGATGCTCGATCCGCTCGGGCTCGATTTAAACTCGATTCGCGAACAAAACTCGCCTACTCTCGACTTTCACATAAATCAAACTAAGCAAATTATGACGTCCGTGTGAGTCTCAATAATTAATACTTTATTTAAGAAATACACGGAAGTGATCATTTATTTTATTAATCCCAGATACAAAATAGCCATGTTATAGATATATTCTTTCATTCATGCATTAATTCATTCCTTGATTCATTATTTTTATATTTATTTATTAATTTATAATTTATTGTTAACCAAAAAGAAACGATTGCAAAAGTCAAAAATTATACCTAGTGATATTCTTCACCAGTCCACAAGACTGAAGCATACTTCTGTGACAAACTTTGCACTGTGATATTCTGTGTCTCCACAAAAGTATAGATATGCTTCATACAAACTTTAATTAATTTTATTATAATTTACTTAAAGCTCGAAAGCTTTCGAGAAAATGTAGTAAAAATTACAATGAGAATTTCTTTACGAATCTAGTTATAAATAAAATATAACTTTGAAGTCCCACCTAGCAGGAGACGAAATGTGAATTGCAAATGTCAGTTGCCTGGTACAAAAATATAAGTTATGATAATATATAACACATAAATATAGGTAATATAAAGTTTTTATACTTGATAAGAGCAATTACATGATTCTAAACCAATATCATCGCCGAATTTATATATTTTACTGTGTAGCAGGTTCACGAAAATATTTTTTCAAAATAAACTCATTATAAGAGACAAAACTGAAACAGTTTAGCCGTGACCACGAGTCATGCAACAGATTCGAAATATTGGCAATCAAAAATCTTTAATCACATACAAACATATATACAAAAAAAAAACAATTATTATTTACGGAAGTATTATATCTTCAACTATTTATTACTATGATTTCAATTAATATTTTTGAAGGTGCAGATTTTTCTTAAGACAGAATAATTAAACTTCGTCTGTGTGTGAACCTAAACAATTGTGGTTATAAGATTACGATGGTTATCACCGGTATTGTAATTAAGACAGTAATTAAAATGAGTAGGAAGCGGCGCCGAAATCGGCTGTAAAATGTAGGCACAGGAACCACCACTATCATAAATTTTTTAGTCTCCCACAGAGCAGGTATTATCAAACAGAGACGTAGAAAAATTATTTCTTTGCTATAGTATGCATGTGTTGTATATGTAAACCTTCCGCTTGAATCAATCTGTATGTTGATGAAAACCGCATTAGAATCCATTCTATAGTTTTAAAGAAACAATGCTTACAGAAGGCGGCGAGCGATTTGTTATTATGTAAAGATTAGTTCGGATTAGTTCGGAGTTGCAATTAAATGTCCTGAAATATCATGTTCGTTGATATTTTATTATCAATTTAGATGTTAAATACCATTCTTGGCACTTGGCTAGCCGTATTGCTGCTTTATATAGCAATCACAATTATCTACGCGAGATATAAACCAGCCTTCTTGTCGGCGGCATTGTTCAACCGTGACTTCTATTTATGCATAGATATTTTAAAAACGAGTATTTAGTATAAATGAATAATAAATGTAACTCTGTGCGTGTTTACTCTGCAGCTATTATCAATGACATTTATGAGCAATACAACTTCATGGCGGATTACAAAGTAATTTATGAAACAATTTACTTCGTAGACGAAACACCTTACATACTGTTAGTTTTTATGATAGTGTCTTATTAATACGGGTGCAAGAAAACTAGTATCTTTCCTTTAACTCTGTTGATTAACTAGATAACAAATAATTTTTTATTGATAGATATTTTGCTATCTTTCATAATATCAATTTTAAAGGTGGGAGAACTGTAGTTCGACCGGGGAGGTATTACCGCCGCCCTCATAATCCGCCGTAAAGTTTTACTTATGTCTCGTTTGGAGAAGTGCGGTTGCCGGCTATACTTTGAAACGAGGCGAACATTTTAGTCCTTAGGAGTAGCAACGACCCTAAATACGTTCTGCCTATGACCTTAAATAGGACGATGATCTCTTTGAGATTATGTATGTGTATCTATGGGCTGCAATAACTTAACGTGAGGTGAACTGCACGTTACCTGTGGATTCGAACTTTGGTATGTTACTTGCGTTGTCTTTATTATTTTATTCTAAATATTATATTTCTATTAAATTTTGCTTCGTTCATATGTATTAATGCATATGACCATTAATTAAAGTCATTATTCTTTTCCTTAATATATTATAGGTGTATACATAAATCTTAGTTCACAAATGATTATACTTTAATATATTTGATAAAATTTAAAACAAAATCTCACCCAACGTACAAAATCTTAAAGACGACAAAATCAAGCTCGCAGTTTAAAAAAGTTCCTACAAGTTTTTAAATAAGGCGATTTTAAACCATTTGCTAAAAGCTCGGTAAGTTCCCCTCTTAAGAAAAAAGCTTTCGTACTCGGAGGACGTTAAAAGCAATAGACTTTAGGTTCCTTGAGACTAAAGTTAAATATCCATTTAAATCTTCGACGCTAGGGCGCCCTGTGGGAATCAAGCGCTGCAGCATAGAAAAGCGCTTGCAAAAATAATTATTTTTAGCTTTTGTATGCTAAGATATATGACTTTTATAATAAAATATCAAAGGTTTTAGAACTCTGAGATGTCAGCACTACATTCATTTCTATTTGTACCTTTAGACTCATGCTTAGATTTGAATAGTATTTTAAGGCAGTTTCACTCTTTTAAGGCTTATCTTAGTCTGAGGACTAGGAAAGCTACTATTTACTGGTTGGTGTATAGAATTGAATAGTATGGTAAAGCGGATTCACTCTTTTAAGGCCTTTCATCCTAAGAAGTAGAAGTAGATCTGCATGTCTGATATCGTCATTTCCATTACTATCTTGTAGATACTTGTTTAGACTTGTTTAGATTTGAAAGGTATGGTAGGAGAGCTTCTACATTCAAAGCCTTCTGTCTTAGTCCTCAGGAGTAGCTATATATCTCTGATCCACTAAGTTTGATGATTTCTGAATGTAATTTCAGATGTCTGTAAACTGCGATCACCAGTTATCATCAATTAAGTAAATTTAGCTACGCTATTTTTTTGTATAGAAAGACGAAAATACGAAATCTATGCTGGATTTATTAGCAGCAAACAGCAGCAGAACTAACAGCAAGCATGGAAATAGCCAAAACCGTTTAATAATGTACTGTATTCATTCCCATGAACAAAATGTACACATGTATTACTTAATGTTAAAAATAAACTTATACTTTATTAATACTAAAAAGTAAACTTCACTTAGTATGATACATTAGTACACTGTAATAAACTTAAGTAACGTACCATTGATAGCACATAATCGTAAATTATAACGGCTTATAAGTTCTCACTTTTTACAATTTACTTTAAAGTGGCCTGTAAATAATGAGTTAAACGAACTCTAGAATAGGTACCTACCCATTATTCTTATCCGATTATAGATTACATTGGATTAGCGGATTAATCGATCATAGTCCTAATCTCATACAGAGATCTTGAAAGTGAGACTTTTAAAATGGGTTATTTTTACTACTTACAAAAATATTTAAAGTTAAAAACATGATATCACACGTACTTATATGTAAAAATTATATTATGCAAAACTACAGTATCTATGAATAGTATTTTTATAGGTACCTACCGCTCTGTCAAATCTGGCCATATTGGCAAGTCGAACTCCAGTCTATATTATTATCACTGCGATTCATCGGATAATCACGAATTGTATTTAATTACCTGTATACTGCCTTATCTGTATGAATATAAAAATAATTATGAAAAAAATGTATCAGTGTAGAAATCTGTATAAGTATAAAATCTGTAAAAGTATAAAAAATGGGTGTTTAAAGGTCACGTATTGGAATTTTTAATCAGAAAAATTTCAAACGCATCGTCCATTGCCATCTAAAGAAAGCGCATCAAGCGACGGCGATACTACCTACAGTACATAGCTCCGTCGACGACGGCACTAAATCAATACGAGCCATCACCCCCTCACCCCACCCCTTGAAGCCGCTTTCCCGCCGAAAGCAGCCACCACCCTTGAAAAGCTCGCGAGCTGAGCTCCTTCTGTTCGGCTTTGTGGAGTGTAGCACGAACGAGACGTCTTGGGATTTGTACCTAGCGCCCAATTGACAGTTCGCAATTTGAGATTTGTTCGCTGCAAGGCAACAAGTAATCTATATACCTATGAAACATAGCTTACTAGCTTATTTACGAAACTTTCAGCGTTTCGTTTGGTGATATACCCGTTTATAATCACAATACTTTAGCAATTAAGAGCAGAGGATTTATTAATAAATATTTATTCATTACCCAGAGCCATTATTCATTTATTTATTTATTATACGAGTATCATAAAAAAGATGTAATATAAGCAGTATTTATAAATACTTTATAATATTTTCGATAATATTGGTCATCATTTATAGATGTATTGAAGTTTTAAAGCGTATTGTTCGATACACCTTTTTTAATCATGTTTATTTAAGGAAAATAAGTGCAGAGGATTTATTTATTACCTAGATACAATTTAAACGAGCTCATATTATATTAAGAAATTTTAAGTGTATTTACATACATTTATATATTTTTCAATAATATTGGTCACCGTTTAAGCGTATATTTAAATAAAAGAAAACAATCAAACCACATTTTAATTAATTATTGTAAAAATTAATACGAATAAATTACGCGAATTATAATATTCATGCAAAAAAAATATTTTCAAAGTACATAAGCATACAAAGATAAATGATTGATAAGATGCATTCGTATTTATTGTATTTTTAATCTGATTGCGTTTTGCTGGATAATCAATTCATTCTAATTAGTAATAGTAATTTAACGTCAGTTTTTGTGCAGGATTGAAGTATTGCTAAAGCATTAACATCACGCGGTCCGACTATAATTATCCGTAATGTTTCTACTAAACGACTGTATAAATCAAACATGCGACGCTATTGTTCGATTCGTGTTAGATTGATAAGGTTATTCCCAAGTGTGAACGAGACAGATATCCTTTCACGGCTTTCTGTTCATAAGTGATTGTATATGTAAAAAATTACGAGAATTTTGTCACACTTGTAACTGAAATTTGTATTTCAACTATTGCGTGCTGCAAATACCATTTCCTAAACGAAAATTAGGTTAGCCAGCAATGAAAAATATTTTATGTACATTTTAATTACAATAATAAAAATTGAAACTAATCATAATAAAAGCCTAACCTAAACAATCTAAAGGGAGTCTGTGCCCATGCGTGGTTCCAAGAACGCTAGCTGCATTCCCGCATTGAATAGCAATCGAAATTCTCTGCGCGAGATATGAACCAGCCCCATCACCGGCGTCAATAAAACGTTGGACCATGTTTGAAAAATTTTTTGGCTCTCGAGTCTCACAGACCAAAGGTTTCAACGCCAAGCGATTTGAATAAAATTGCTGAAACTTAACACGAAGGTAACGTCATATATTTCATACATATTTTTTGGGTGTACTACACACAGCGGGAGAACATCAAAAAGTTTTTGTGCGCTTTTAGTTAGAAAACGATTTTCATCCTATTTACATACCGAAAGGTTGAACCCCCTCAAATTCCTCTTGTTTTGAAGCGCTCAATCCATTAAATCCCTTTGCCATTTATCACTTTTCTGCCAGGTTTTATAAAGTAGGCATAAAGCTTTCGCTCCCACGTACCTCTATAATTAAGTTATGAAAAAATCAGATAAAAAATTTACATGATACTCAAGAAATTATCTATGGGTCCGTACTGTGTTCATAAATACCATTTATCAGAAATGAGACATTTTTAGCCTTACATAGGATTGGTTATGTAAAATTTAATGAAAAAAAAACTTGCATTTCAGAAATGGTATTTTTTTAATAAACAAAGGTAATAAAAAGCCAAAGGCTGTAAGGTAAGTTTTGTTGGTTATTTTATTGTAAAATAAGTTTCTGTGTAATTCCATAATGGTTGCCTACGTATCACTTTTTAGATACTCGTTTCTAAAACATCAATGCATAGATAGACGTCAAAAACTTGTAAATGTAAACTAATCTAAATCTAATATTTCAAATAATTAGCCTCACGTTTGATCGATGCCATCGGTAACAAAGAGCTGATTCATATCGCACGCAGAGAATTGCAATCGCTATTCTTCTTTTCACTATGCTTGGACATGAACTCTCTTTAGACCGTTAGGTTAGGCTTATATTTAATTTGTTTTAACGGTTTCATCATTGTAATTAACATGTGAATTATGCATAAATCGAAATATTTTTATTTTTTACTAGTTTCTACACGCAATTTCATCTATAATGTAAATTATATAAACCCCATTCCACTTCTCTATAGCAAGAAAAAATACATCGGCGAACGTGTAATGCTTATAAAATAGTAGTTTAATATAACTTTAATAACGATAAGAAATAAATATCATATTTTTATAGATAAAGATCAATTTTCTAAGAAGTAAGACTACGAAAAAAATGTTAAAATAGGTACATCAGTTTTTGCTTTAAACACGCTCAACGGCGAACATCTATTATTTTATTTAATAATATACAATCTATGTATATATACACATAGAATTAGTGTATATGTTGACTTAAAATTAGTCGGAATTTAAAATATTAAATGCGTTTGTTTAGAGCGACAGGCAATAATGAAATAAGCGGAGGACAAATATAATAAATCTCGGGGAGACGAGGGCGAGGCGACTTCCTCGTTCGATATTTGAGTTTAATTTAGCATGCCTTTGTCCCTTTTGTCAATTTCTTTTTTTTACTACATTTTCCACTTTTCCTTTACGATTTATTTAAGTGCCAGTTCTAGCATACCAAAAAGTTTTCTTCCAATTTAAATGAATTAAAAAGAACATGTTTTTGTAATAGAAAAAATAGTACTGCCGAATATCACCTATTACTAAATTCTATGTTGTTTCCTCAAAATGATTATATATGAATATTATTATTTAGCTTTATGATTATTATATTTACTAATAAAATAAGTTTTTATAGTGCATAAAAATATTTTATATTTGTATATTTTAATCTTAATTTTAGTTTTAAGTAGATTGTACCTAAATTAAATATAGTGTTACAATATCAAGATTTAATATAATATTATGTATTAGCATTGACTGACTCATACTTTAACCAATTTTGACCATAATTTTTAATAATGCGACTTCTTTCAGGTTTCAATTGACGAATCGGCAGAAATTTTGCAAGAAAGTAGAGTCTATAGTACGATCGGGGAGGTACCACCGTCCCACCGGTTTAAATGGATAAGTATGGTTATCGATTCAGTTACAAAAGAGACCGCAACTTAGTCCTCAAAAGCACCAAAGGTTTACGATTAAACTTTCTACAGGCGTAAAATTAGATATAGGCATATATGTATGGGATACACCAGCTGCAGTGATCATTGTATATAAGGTGAATAGTATATTCGCTTGGTACTCTTTTAAAAAAATAACAGTACTAAGTACATAGGCGCAGATAGTTTACATTTGAGCAAGGGCGAGCTGCGACCTCCGAAGTGATCGTGTTTCGCGTGTTTACATCCAGGATTATCGCTGCTTTGACTCACGGTCTTAACTTTGAGGTAGAGACACACCGGCTGCTTAATGATTAGGTTACGTAGTTATATGTAATATAATTATGTATGTGATTTTAAACTAATTGTCGCGGAATTTATACGTTTTACTATGTATCAGGTGCTCACGATTAACGATTTTAATTTTTAAAATTGATTTTTTTTTTATTTAATAACCATAATATTCATATTACTTCATGTTTGTCGTATTACGTCATGACCATAACGTGTCATGATGTTAAAAAATCTAACCCAGCCCAGTTACAAAGAGACGAATACGGTAAACAGTTATAGTCACATACGGACACTTACATTGTCTGTTAATATTGGCACTTAATTTAGAGATAGTTTCGTCGCTATTTTCAAGTAGTTTAGTATAAATTAAGATGATTGATAGATAGATAGATATGAAATAAAGATCTTAAAAACCAGCTACCGTGTATAATTCTTTGGCTTTAATATTATTGTAAATAGAATTATATCCTCGTTATGATAAATAAACACTCATAGGTTCATATAAGAATCCCCTATGAGTGAATGACACACAGAGACAAATTAAACACCCACACGAGGACTGAAATCTAATTTCATTACATAGATCTCTGCCTGGCCGTGCATCGAACCCAGAACGTCACACGGATTGTTATTTATTGACGCTAATTACCACACATTGACGTTTTTAAACGATCCTCCAACAGATAACATGTTTTTAAAAAACGAACACGAAAACGTTTGATAAGTAAGCGAAAAAAGTTATGTTAAAAATAATACTTTAATATCGCCAGGTGTGCTACCACCGTCGTAGTCGGTCGCGATTATAATCAGATCCCGGCTACGGCATACTATCTATAGCGTCGTTGAGAAACAAGCGCTTTTTAAACTCGTCCCAGCTAGATAGCTCAAATCGTGACTTACACTAGCCCAGTATGTTATAATTACGGTAGATTACACCACAGATTACTCACTAGGACCACCTCGATAATGGTTGCGTCGTAAATCAAATTATTTTATGAATTACGCTGGCAATACACGACGTTGTGGTTTTGCGCCGTTTGATAATGTAGATAAATGTAGTTTGACAAGACTTTAATAAATTGTAACTAATACTTTACATGTTATCGTAACCCACATATAACATCTAATATTAACACGCAAACGAACTTTAAAAAGGACATTTATGATCTCAAATTACTGTTGTAGTGGTGGTGTTAAAGAAAAGGTGGGAGAACTATAGTTCGATCGGGGAGGTAACACCGTCTCCCTCATAATCCGTCGTAAAGCATTACTTGTGTTTCGGTTGGAGAAGTGCGGTTGCCGGCTACATTTTGAACCGATGCGACCATCTTAGTCCTCAGGAGTAGCAACGCATCAGATCTGATGTCGGTCGTATTTGTGGTTGTGCGTGGATGTCTAGGGACTGTGACTTAACATCAGGTGGTTTGCATGCTCGTTTGCTACTCTTCTCAAATATAAAAAAATATTGGATCTAAAAGATCTTGAAAAATCTAATTATATCGTGGCACGATTTAATTAGACTTTGTACATTCACAGCTCTATAGATACATTCTATAAATCTGTTATTAATGGTAATAGTATACTTAATGTAGAATAGAAGTATCACCAAAATTCTAATATGCTTTACTATTCTAGAAAAATATATTTTTGAATCCCCGTTCTCTTCGAAATAAATCATATCAATAATATTACAATACTCTATTATGATCTCATATGTATATGTAAATTAGTTATATACCTATTTATATTAGTAGAAATTCATACAATTTTTATCTCCTATTTTAGCCCCTTAAAGATTGAATTTCCAAATTTCCTTTCTTAAAGCTCATTCATACTATATAAAGAAACCATCTGCCAATTTTGAGGATTTTAGGTTCATTGTACAACTGTCCGTCAAATTCTGGGTCTGACAATCAACTTACTCTTTTATAAATACCAATTATTGAAAGAAAGACCTATTGAAAGATTCTAGGTTCGGCAGTTTGGGCAATGCGTTGATCTTTGGGTCTGTCAATAAACTTACTGCTACAGATTATCGATAACTATAATATAGCTAAAATACGTAAGAATCTAATTAGTTCCACCGTTTTTCACATATACTATAAATATAAATAAATATGCATACATTTATAGATAAATTTAGTTGTTAACCATAAATGATTTGGGAAATAGAATTTCTAAATATAAACCATACACTCTTCCTTATATCGGAAGCTCTAAAAGAAATATAGGAGATTCGGTCCAAATCCGTGTGATCCAACATGGCCTACAAAGTTCACACGAGTGACGGGTAGGTGCGGCCCAGCCGGGACAGCGGTGATGGGGTGACACACGCTGTTATTATTAGTTTTTTGTCCCCACTCTACCCCGCTCTCCCCACCCGGTGTTCCGGCGGCCATTCCTCGCTAGATAGAAATACTTTTTGTAATTTTTTGTATCGAGCGAAAGCTCTAGTGATTGACATTATGCCGTATTAAACTGTCTATAAACAATTATTTTGGAAATAGTTGTAGTTTTAATCAAACAAATCCATTATTAGCTGAAGTTAATAAATTATTTTATCAGATCACAAACACTATATTTAAAGTTATGTCGTAATAGCAATAATAAATTAATGAAGGTTTGATTAAAAACAAGGCCGTCTTTTATTGATAGTGAACTTAAACTTACTTAAACTTGAGTTGATACATACGTCTTTCGATACTTGTCTAATTTGTACTGCAAATGAACAAGATCTTTTGATAATAATAGACAAGCTATTACTGTGTCGATTTCACTTATTTCTTGCAAGTAAAAGTCGCAAATGAACGCCTTTTTAAAAATGCAAAATACCTTTCAGCTAATGAAGCCATGAATTAGTTGTTTTGTTGCGCTCTCCATTTATGGTACGCCTATAAACACGTCATTGACTTAATCATGGTCACTTATATGAAAAGGTACACATTTATTCACATCTGATGTGAATATTATGCGTCTTCATAGCCACACCGTCTGTTACGAGAGCCTCGCATAAACGTCACTCAACGGCTCATAAAACTTCGTGTAGTAATAAAACGTCGTAAATACGTTATAGATGATCAACGGAACCGCAGGTTATCGCTCCAAAGCGGTTACACAATTCGATTTTATTTACACTGGAACACCACACTTTGTTATAAAATGTTCGTTTAGCAAAATGATCGGGACGTCAACTGAATTTAAAGTACATTATCGCGACGGTGACCACGCGCGTTTTCCCTACGGATGTCATTTTGTTACTAAACAAAAATGTAAGGGCACTGTAAGCGCGGTAGTCCTTGAGGCTTTGTTTATAAACAAAAGCTTGTTATGCAAGGCTAAATGTTGAATCGGGGTAAAGAATCGGGTTTTACGGGCGCATTATGTGGACCGCGCGAGATGAAGTGATTGTTTTGGGTCGTAAATAAGACTGCAACAGGTACGGTGCCAACGGGACTCGGTATCACGTGGCGCATCCACTTTCCGTTTCGTTCATTATCTTCCAGTATTGTATGAAAACCTTTAAGTTTTTAATCTTATGAAAAGGAATATCACATTAGTACTATAATGATAAGTTTTCGGCTTCTCCAAAATGATTCGGGGTTCGAATCCCAGACCGCTTCCTCTGACTTTTTGAAGTTATGTGGGATTAGATATTACTAATCATGATATGTGTATAACATAATGGTGAATGAAATACCGGCAAGTTCTCCATATAGTTCCCGAAGGAAGGTATGTGAATCCTACCACACTAATGAACCATTCTTACGTCACCAGTCTTCATTGATTGGACAGTAACGGCAGATTTGAAGCATTTGAAAGTACATATAATTCTTAATATGAGCTCATACCTTCAACAAACATAATGATAGTAATCACAAGCCACATATTGATAATTGCTAACTAATTGGTTTACCTGGACATTAGATACATTTGGTATTCTAAACTTAGCAAACTCAGTAGATATAATATTCAAAAACCATAGAAATCTGGAAACATGTGAAACAAAAATACGCTTTTGATATCTTTATTCAAACTTAAAGACTACGACTGTATAACAAACAAAACAAAATTAAAATTGGTATACAATTTTAAATAGTGGACCGATCCCGAGCCATATAGACCTTCCTGCGAGGCATTATCTAATTGAAGAGGTCATAGCATGAATAATATTTGGGCGTCGTCAGGCCCGAATCGATACGTAATTATAGAGTGAGAATGTACCCCTCATAAATATTATATCCGTGAGGGCGAGGCCGGAATCGCCCGTGGCAGCTATTGTGTACAACTACTTGCCATGCCAGTGTTAGGTGACGTCACGGTTAAAAGTACGCAGTGGAGTGAATAGACCTGATGCTAGTTAAACGTTAGACTTGCAACAAATCTGCCTCGGTGTTTAATACAGACGAACCAATGTAATCAGACAATTTGGGATTGTTTTATATATTTTTTATATTTAAGGAGCAAATGATTATGCCTCATCAGATTCTTAGCAGTCGCTGCAGGCTATATATACCCTGAAAGAGAACTGAAGTCTTATCTGAGATCGTACGTATATACTTTGTTAATTTCGAAAACTAAAATTGTCGCCTTGCTTGTAAGTGTAGCTGGCAACCGATGCACAAGACTTGCCTCACAGTGGACGATGAAAACTGAGGTGGTCTTCTTCTCGACTAAACTATAATTCCACATACCTTTATTGTAATTAAGTCTTACATCAAAACTTAATAGTTACAATCTTCAAAGTTGTAAGCGCATGACATTTTACTTGACGCGAGCTATTTTAAACGCTAAATTTTGATTCATGGCATAAACATTCGATGGAGGCAGTCCTCAAAATTCTTTTATGTATTAATTATTTCTTCGATTTAAATAAATATATTGGTAACAAGAAATGATAGAGTTAACAAGTAGCATCCCAATGTTTCCTAACAGTAAAATTCGATGTTCATCTAAAATTGAACCACGTGAAGATCGCGTGCCGAAAGGTAATTATAAATGTTTCATATTAAACCACTGCTAACTTCCACGAATGATATAAAAATTTACCGTGAAATTTCAACTGCGGTTCATGCTTACCCGTTCCACAATTAATGCCTATAAAGGTTCGTTAATTTTTTTTCGCTTTAACGAACGCTTAATTCGTTACTAAAGCGATGTAGAATTTTTATCTCTTCATAGAAATATCGAATAAACTTATCGGCTATTTCATCATTAGCTCTTACACCAACATGGAACCGTTTGCCCATTCCTTTTTATTACTGAACTACAAGTCATTAACGTTCGTCGTGTATTAATAAACCCATAAGACGTAGAAACTCACTACTTAGTCGTGCAAGATATATCAAAAAACGCGTTTGAAATAATGAAACACGACAAAACCAATTATCTACTTATATCTGCCCGCATATCACGAAACAAATGGTCATGCCATTTAAGGCGCTATATTGTTCAATAAGCGAACAAAAACAAAGGCATCCTCGAGTTTAATCTATGATGAGGGAACTTAATACACATCTGCTTTTAGGAATCCGACATGTCGCATCTGTTGCGGGTTTGAATGTTTTTTCGAAATTTGAAATGCGCGCGAGTCGCTTTACCAAACTAAAACGGCAGATGTTTTCGTTATAATATATTATGTGCAAACTGATTTTCCACTTTAATCATATTTTAATAAAGCACATTATTGAACGGCATTGTAAGCGAAACTTTTCTTACACGCTTCTTCCTTTTTTACTTCGTCCTCAAAAAGTTAGATTATGATGTTCGAATTTCAAATTTGGCGTTTAGGTAGGACCTTGTAGTAGCGATCGTAGCAGATAACGGTAAACGGGGTCATTACGTCGACCCTTCCCTAATTTTAAGCAATATCGACATAATGTGATGCATTTATCAAACGGTTTATGGAAGTAGCTTTGGAGGTTTTGTCACTTTCTTTATTACTTCCTATTTATTAATAACTTTATTAAAGAACTAGATGAATTTATGGTCTGCTGTTAAGGTACTAAATCCGGTTTTTATTGCGAATGGATGTCAATGCGTCAAATGAAATATTACTAATAAGACCTTTAAGCAATCACCTACAACACAATTTAGAAATAGAAAGTTCACTTCCCTAGAGCATTTAAGCTTCTAGACTTCATAAAATAAATTTCAAATCGATACAAAATAAAAAATATATTCAAAGAAAAATCAACATTAACACGACGTAGTACGTGTATTTTTGCCTTGATCTATGCACGTTTGGTCGAAACAAGGGGAAATGAATAAATGTAACGAGTTCAATCAAAGCTAACGTTCCAGTTATTAACGGCCACTTTTATTTTTATTTTCGATATAAATAATAGAATAATAACTAATGATAACTGTCTACTAATTCGGAAACAAGATACATAAATATTTACAAGAATAATGTTTAAAATTGTTTAAAAAAAATTCAATGTCCAAAGTAAAAAATAAAAAAGTAAAAGTAGGTAGGGAATAATAAAATCACTTCACAAGAGGAAGTACGTGACCAGAACATTGCAAAAAATATGTAAACTGCAATTTGTTATGTACCGGGTACTCACCATTTTCCATTTTTTATCTTTTACTGCAAATATTTCGAAGATGGTTCGTGGTTACCGCTTAACAATTCGAAATATCAAAAATAAAAAATTGTTAATCGTGTGTACCCGGTATATAATAAAATCGATAAATTCCACGATAATAGTTTAAAATTATAAATTGCAAATTTGTCCCTAATATATCTAATTATATTAAAAAAATTAACATTTTCTCTTCAGCATTTTTTAATCAAATCAATTGTATACCACGCGGTATTCATGAGTTTAGACCCCAAACACACCCGCGAACATTTCCAAATCAATCGGTTCAGCGTGGCATGTCGTGTGTCTACCAAAGACTTATTTCTTTGACCCTCAAATTCAGTAATTTAAGTTTTCCCCTCCGGATAGCATTTCATTTACCTCTTCAACCGATACGCTGCGTGGGACGGACTAATCTGGCACAGAGAAAACTGTAGATGACGTTCGTTTAACTCAATTTAAGATAAACAATAGGAGTTTCTTAATGCTGTTTGATTTTACTATGAATATCTTATTTACTATCTTGTGTAGTGTAAATAAATTGTTATGAACTCAGTTTTTTAAAACAGTTTTTTTTTTAATTTCAGAAGAGTAAAAAACGTTAGTCAACAAGAAACAAACTATGAATAACATCAAATTATTCAAGACAAAAATAAATTAGGAAGTCGAAAATTATACTTTCTGCTTAGTTCATGTATAATTTAATCATTATAATACAAGCAGATAGTGTTACTAGTGTACACTACTCTACTCAGATACACTTTCATGACGCTAGAATCTGGCTCATTTATTTTATTTGTGGCTATTATGTACCTACTTAAGATGTAAATATTTAATAATAAGTTTACTTCAATGTTTACTATTATTACTTTCTATTAAAATATAATTTCTTACCCAAAGGTTACTATTACTACTTTCTATTAAAATATAATTTCTTACCCAAGGGTTACAAAGCGATTAAGAAACATACACTTTTATGGTCAATTATAAATTAAGTTATTTGTTTTTTTTTGTTATGTGAGAAAAGCAAACGATCATGCAAACTACTTGATGTTAAGTAGTTACAGCCTATAGACATCCACATCCAACCTCAAAAACGACTGAAATCGTATCTGAGCTCGAACGTAGATACGTTGCTACTCCTAAGGACAAAGATGGTCGCCTCGCTTCAAAGTTTAGACGGCAATCGCACCTCTCCAACCGAAACAAAAGTAATGCCTTACGGCGGATTATGAGGGCGGCGGTGGTACTTTCCCGTCGAACTATAAACCTTCCAGTATTGTACCTTGTAAAGTTCAGTAAGTAAATCTACTCTACGTGTTCCTAGTTCCGATAATTCCCTCCATTGATTCGTAACGCCTCCCGCGCCACGCTACAATGCTCGCGAGTGAGTCCCGACATTCGCCATTGTTGTTGTCTATACCCCGCTTTCCTATGTGTCGTTATTTATGGCACATCACCTATGTATGTATATTAACACTTTTTTAACAGAAAATATATTGCACTGCATTCCACAAATTGAAAGATTTTAGTGCTGGTTTGTCAAATTTTATATTTTTTTTTTCGGCTGAATTGTCTAAGTTAATAAAAACAAAATCATCTTCAGTATTTGCACAATTTTCGTCTTATTTTCTACTGTAATATTACATTTCAATAAGAAAAATTGTATACCAAAAGATACATAAAAATATGCGATTGAAAATATATGTAGAGGCGGCATTGTAGGTATTTCCTACATTATTGATATTTCATATTCTTTACTAACTCTTCCAAATTAACTTCCTTTACAAACAGTGATAACGCGAATTTCAACCTTTACTTGAAAGTTGTAGATATTTTAATATTTTCGAGAAATATCCACTAAAGTAATTTATAAACGCCGGTTTCAAAATCTTCATTACTATTTCTTTTTGCTTGCAGCTATACGAAATAATCAATTGAACCATACTAAGAGGGTGGCGAGCACATAATGTTGCAAAGTGCACTAGTTGGGTGACGCTGGAAAAGAAACAATTATTTCTGTAACTGCGGGGTTGCGAACTGGGAAGCGGTAGGGAGTCCTGAGGGTTCAGCGATATCGGCTTAAGTGAAAATTCTGATTAACTTATTAACCTCTTTAATTAACAAATTGTGACAGAAAATTTTAAATATAAATTTGGGTATTTAATATGAATAGCAGTGTTTTTAGATACTTATAATCTACACTACGTAGAACAGATATCTCATTAGAAGTACATAGTAAATCATCTGGTACTTCTGAGCGCTACACCTCCCATTCCATCGAAACACAACAATTGCTTCTCGCTCGAAATGTTGTCCCCCCCTTACAGAACACGTATATTGTTTATTTAATATTAAGCCGGATATTTTAAATAAAACCTATATTGATAGAAGGTAAATTGCTATGTAACGACTACACACAATTAATTATTTTTGATCGCGTATATTTTGAATCACTTGTATGGCTAGTGGTTACGGATAAACGGCGCCGATGAATACAAACTGTTAACAGGTGCTAATGGTAGATTACTCTATCTAACCTACGTTTAATTCGCTTTATGTCGGGTTCCATATGACGACATAGGAGACTAACTGAATCTTTCTTCACACACTGAACTTTTGCAAAAATATATAATTTTGTTATATATGTATATGTATTAAAATGAAATGACCGCTCATTAGTACGCTAAAAATTTCGTCAGCCATTGGTCTCGATGGTTTATTTTTTTAGGTGAGAAAAGCAGATAAGAGCACGCAGTCCACTTGATATTATATTCATTTCAGCCACTATGCATCCGAAAACCACATCAAATAGGGCTGAAGTCTTATCGGGATTCAAATGTGTTGCTTCTACTGAGGTCAAAAATGATAGCTTGTAAGTAAGTTATTTGATACAACCCTACTATGCTTGACATTACTTAATTTTGTTGATCATTTAGGTTCCATTTAATGGGCTTACATACTTCAGAATAAAATAAACATGAAAAACTAAAATAGTGTAAAAAGTCACTTACTCCTTTGTACATGTGTACCGCAGCCTAACCTACAGCGGCAGGCACCAAACGAATCTGATCACTGACCCATGAAGCAAACAGAAAGGAAATTTTCTTCTTGCTAGGAAAATACAATATAAATAACTCCATTGCCCCTACCGCCTCTACATCACCCTATGACAAAAGAGTTATCGGTGCGTTGAAAACAAAAATGGCCCACTGATTTATTACAAAGACCCGTATTAGCAGAGTTATTTGGAAAAATCAGAAAATGTTCCGATAAGGTGAGTCGGTTTCTATACGGTTAAGTAGATTATTAGGTACCCTCCTAAGTTGCAGAGCTATGGAAGCTTTAAATCGATTTAATAAAGGCACGATTAAATAACCTCTGGATATCAAATAATTGGATTTGGATATTTACATATTATTTAATTTGTAAAGTGTTAGAGGTATTAGAAAATCAACTAAACTTTGGTTAAATCTTTCGCTCCATAAAAGTAATATAATAACGGACAATGATATTTATACACACATACATATGTGTGTGTTTATAGGTCAATAATATACACTGAACCGCAAAGAAAAAGGGTCGATTACCAAAACTTCAATATTTTCTAAAATATTTGGTTCAATGTCATGAA